>OW799236.1:124744359-125051412 GCA_941918925.1 Phyto melanocephala
ATTGTAACAGTAATAAGAAATATTGAAATTATAAACCACTCATTGCACTTCAGTTTAAATCAGTTTCAAATATGCTAAATGCTTATGAAACAATGATTCAATTAGTTCAAATAGGAAACAAACAAAAAGAGACACTTAAACGATCATTAATGATCTTCGATATAGTTGTAGTAACAGTACAACGTAATAAATATTCAAAATGGGCCGGCCACCCAATATGATGAGTTGTAATTAAAATCAATTCATAGAAATTGTTAGTTATTCTAAGGAAATTGTACTCACATAAAATTAAAACAACAAAAAATATCATTCAACACATTTAAAATATATTTTTTTTGGCCAAGCCCACCTAACAAGCATGCCAAAGTGGCAAGTGTTGCTTATGTTACCATTTTTACGATTTTTAACAAACATTTGCGATAAATATCTATTAGTTTAGTTTGTCTATCTGTTCCTTGTTCATTGCCAGAGACTGAATACATACATGCATACATACAAGCAATCAGTATGTACTGTGAACGGTGATTATGTGTGTGTCTTGGTCTTGTTATCGAAACCCGATTCTAATTGCTGTGATGAATTTAACTGACTTGTTTATTTGGGCAATTAAGTGTCTCAACTAACAGTAGGTGGTGGTGAGTGGTAGTAGAATTTATGTTTGCCTTTCCATTGTGACTAAGGACAATTTTCACCTTCTTGGAATTGACTTATCAGTAGTGAGATTGATGCTTCTATTTCTTTTCTCATTCGTATTAGTTTTTTTATATTTTTTTATACCCTTCACACAGTGAAAAAGGGTATATATAGGTTTGTCATTCCGTGTGAAATTTCTACAATTTTCATTTCCGACCCCATAAAGTATATATTTTCTGAAAGCTTATGAATAGAGGAGTCGATTAAGCCCTGACCGTCTGTCCGTCTGTCCGTCTGACCGTCTGTCCGTGTGTATGTTGAAATCAACTTTTTGAAGCCCCCCGACATAGGTTGGACCCGGGTAAGGTATTAAAATATCAGAAATATTCGGGAGTAGATCGGTATTGAAAATCAGAAACATCGGTACATAAACAACTGAGATATGAGCAAAAACCCACGACCACCTCGATTTTCTTTTCATAAAAACAACATTACAACAACAACATACATACATAGAAACGTGTATACTGGTTAGAGAAAACGTGGCATCGAATCCCAGCTGAGGCAAAAAAATTTTTTTTTAAATTTTTTAAAAATTTTTTTTTTTAATTTTTTTTTATTTTTTTTTTATTTTTTATTTAATATATTATATATATTTTTATTATTATTTTTTTTTATTTTTTTTTTTTTTATTTTTTTTTTGTTTTATATATATTATATATGTATATAATAATTTTTTTTTTAAATTTTTTTTTTTTAAATTTTTTTTTTATTTTTTATTTTTTTTTTTTGTTTTTTTTAACATACATACGTGAATTTACTGTTATTGCATGACTACACGTTGTGAAGGGTATATAAGATTCGGCACGGCCGAATATAGCGCTTTTACTTGTTTATGAAAGAATTTGTCTTAATATTTTTAAGGATTTCATATGGAAACACCTTTTTGGTATTTGTAGTTAGTAAATTGATGGTAGTTGACCAAGTGGTTTTGGCAATTGATAAGGATTTAGAATTTAATGGAAATTTAACATTTTAACAGGCTTTAATTATGGCCTTAGTTCTTGTAATTGTTAGACTTCTGTTAGTACGTGAGAAATGTGTTTTATCTGCTGCCATTCATGATGATGATTTTTCCAATATTTTCTTAGAATTTTAAAGTTGGCCACCGTTACTGAAATCACTTCCTTTTTTTTAATAAAATGGTTACTTTATGTTTTTTTTAGGTATTCTAACTTATAACGAAATAACTGTTAAAGTCACATCATTTGTTGCTCGAGTAATACAAAATTACTAACAGTAATTCAAGTAAGTTTAACTGGAAAAAGGATGATCAAATAATTGTTGCAGTGTTTCACAAGCAGTAAGAATAAATCAATACAGTGGATTATAAATATAAGAAACTGAAAGAAATGCTACAGCACTGTTTGCAGAATTATATATAGAATTATAAATTGTGCTTGAAAAACATTTCGTTTATACTTTTGCTTTCTGAAAAAATAAATTGCTAATGTTATTGTATCAAAACCCTAGCGGACACTCGTATAAGTAACACCCAGACCTGAAAATGCTTTGACAATTTGCATGTGTTATTGTAACATAAACCAAACTCATGCAAAAATCCAACGTTTGACCTTCACGGCTTTTGTTTAGGTATGGCTTTAAAACATGCAAAAAAAAATTAAAAAAATTACAAAATATGTACAATGGTCGTCTATTCAATTGCTTTAAGTATGGAGGTTACTCATTATCATTGTTTCTTGTTATTAATAAAGGGTGCCTTAGTTAGAATGTCTTTTTTTCAATTAAGTATAATTTTTTTGTGCAAGGGTCAACTCTGAAATTTGGCAGCTGACACATACATATGTTTATTCCAGTTATTAATTGTAAAACTTATTATAAAAATGAGACCGCTTGCAAACTTCAGTTCAGTCGAAGAAGTGTACCTAATGCATCAACAAATTTAAAGAAACTGGGTCGGATTTAGACAGTAAGACTCCTGTGCTTCAACGTTCCGCACGGTCTCTTGAAAACTTTGCTGTTAAAAACAAGAGTATTGCAGAAAACCGGAAAACATCAATTCGGTATTATCAAAAACTTCAAATTTCACGAAGCACTACGCAGCTAGTTTTGTTAATATTCAGCTTTTTAAGAGCTTAAATCAGCAGACTATGGAAAGTGCCGGAAATTTCTTCAATGCGTAATGGAGCAGTGTGAACTCAATACTAGTTCCTCAAAAAAACTTATCTCCTTCGATGAAACGCATTTCCATCTGAATAGCTTTGTGAATACACGAGTTTAGAGCTCAGAAAATCCTTATGCAATCTAATGCAAAACCAAATAACCCACAACGAGGAACTGCCTAGTGAGGCGGCATGATTGGGTCTTACTTATTTGAAGATAAAGCCGAAATTGCAATAAATCTGAATGGCATTCATCATAAGGATATGACAGCGTGGCCTGCCACACTTCACATAAAACAATCCATTTATTACAGCAACGATTTTTAGAAAAAAATATCTTTAGAAATTCTGATGTCAAGTGTCCACCGAAATCGGGCTTATGCGAAAAATCAGTAACAATTTCTGAGCTGAAATCTGAGATTCAAGGCGTCATCGGTTAGATAAAGCCTGTGAATAAGGCCGTCTGACCTATATCTTATTCCATAGCTGATGCGAACATGTCTTCTTTACAAGTCAATAAATAAATCACAACTACCTCAAAGCAAACGGATTTTTATTTTAAAATGAAAAAGTGCATTCTTACTGAGACACTCTTTAGATATAATGATCGCAAAATTTGCTGTTTATTTTTTTATTGTTGTTAAAATAACAATCAATTCTTGCTAAGGATCGGTTTTGGTTATTGTCATTTTAATTAAATAAAACGATCATAGGTTTTTAAAAAACGGAAATCGAAATCACATCTGGTTTAATATAATTTGCTTAAATTTCATAAAAACCGAAAAATTAATTAGTATTTGCGGTTATAAATAGTGATCGGTTAGAAAAACAAATTTTTGATCTTGCTTTCTCAGGGAATGGAGTTCTCTAACATTTATTTTAGACAGGCAGAGAAGGATTTTAAAGTATTACTTCCCTTATAACCTTCTCCAGTACTGTGAAGCAAACTTAACATACAAGAAAGCAGATAGTATTCCCAAAATGTAACCGGAACTTATACAGAAAAATTCATAGATCAATAGATGATCGGAACCATATTCTTCGACTCGATTGCAACGATTATTCTCACCACGAAATTAATAGCGCTTTCTTTACATTTCTTTGAACATATTTGTAAGGACTAATGCAGGTAACATAAATTACATTCTGAAATATTGAAGGATATTTATTTTTATTTATTTGTTCAACACAGCAATACAAAGACATCCAGACTTAAAGCAATACAAAGACTTAGACTTAGTAATAAAGAACCTAATTAATTAATTTAATTTTACATGAATTTATATAAAATAATATAAGACACCAAAAATAATTTTAAAAAAATATATATAAAAATTTCAGATTACTTGTAACAAAAGCACGAAATTAGCTCCCCAGCCACAAAAAAAGAACTTAAAATTAAGATGAAAAAAGAAGGTAAATAGTCCGAATTAGCAGGAATTCATTTAAAGTTATTAACTTAGATATAATAGAATAATTCCAACCAGGTACCATACATTTATTGAATAGGATAACAAATGGGTAACAAGTGGATAATAAATGAGATAATAAACTAGCATTAACCAGGCATCTTAAGTAAAGATTCTAGAGCTTTTGTCAAACGTGTTCTACTGCTACCCGTAATAGCACTAAGTTTATGATTTTATTTTGTGGCAGCAATTAATAATTCAGTTTTGCATTTACTGTAATTTTCTACGCTGCCATAAAATCTAATCAAAACCTTATGAATTGTATTAAGTATTAACTTAGTTTTAGATCCACCTTGGGCCATCATGCCTATTGGATTTGAAATAATTAATAATTCACATAATTTCTAAAAATTTATAACAAAAAAGATTTTATAATATTTTTTGCAAAATAATTGATCACAAAGTTTTGTCATGCACGCTTCAAACAAAAGGAAGTAACTTTGAAAGTAGAAGTAATTTTAAGCAAATTTTGCATACCTGCAAAAGCTTATTCTTAAAGAGAGATAAATATAAGAAAAATCTAAAGTAGTATATTTGCAGCCAAAATATGTTAAATATAATTTGTTTTATTTTATTTTTGTTTCTGTGTATGTGTATTTGAATTTATTTTTTGTTTTTAAGTAAATTTATAAATGAACATAAATTTGTTTAAAAATGAATTTTATGTCTTGATATGCTTGCCGTACAAAGTGAGTCACACGACCCCATGGTGAAAGTGGGAGTGAGGGGGCGTGGTTTTAAAATTTTTCACCTCGAGTATACAATTTTCAAAATCCCAAAATAGCTGTTAGAGATTTTTGTTTGGCTTTAGGTCATAAAAATTCAATTTTGTTATTTTATTTTTGAAGAAAAGTTTTTAAATTTCTTTATTTATTTAAAATATAGCTGTTCAAAACATCTTTAAAAAATGGGCTTACATGTGTAAGATACCCCCTATAATTTCTAAACTCTTATTTCTAGTTCTAAATTTCTTGGCTGATTTTTTTGCATTTTTTAATTGACGAGGGTATCTACCTTTTCTTTAGATATTATCTAGATTGCAGTAATACTCATGTAGATTAACATAAAAAGTTACAAGCATCTAAATCAGGAACAAAAAAAAATTTTATTTTATTTGAATTTTAAGAAATGAAATTATTTGAAACTATATTTGTTTTTTTTTTTTAATTGGCGAGACACAAGTAAATAAAAATGTATGTAAAATAAATAACCGGACAGGCTAGTTAATAGGTCCCCACCATTGCTGTTGCAGATATAGAAAATCAAAGAAAAATTGCAAAACTTTTTAATGCAATTTTTGGGAAAGCTCAAATCGTAACGCACGTAACAAAAATTAAAATTTAATTTTTTATTTTTTTGTTTTTTTAAATTTTAAGTTTAATTTGCTTAAATGCATAATATGGTGTTATAAAATTAAAGACGATTGAACAAAAATAAAAAAACGTTATTTTTCGTCACACTTAAACCTAATAGTTCATACCTAATTAAAATCGTTATAAAATAGTAAAAAAATTTTTTTTTTCCAAAATTAAAGAGCATTTAAAAAATATAGCTTTCGATCGGACCATCTATATTATCACGAAAATCACGTAATGTTATGAACACCTAAAAAGCATTAATTTATTGTAAAAGTTGTATCAATCAAAGGTAGGTTAGGATTTGAATACAATTTTCGAATTAATGATCAATATAAAATCATATATCTTGTCTAATATTTCCCTGAACAAAAATTAAGTCAATTTAAATTTATTTTCTTTTTTGTGGACTGTTTCTGCGATTTTCCATATTTGCGCATGACAGTGTCTCCTAAACGACTTGTAAATATGTAAAGTAAGTAGATGAATTTCTTGTTAAATAGAAATTATTTTACAAATTTAAAATTGTATTAAGGTAACATATTGCGAATAATAGTTTTAATAGTGAACGTCTTTAATTTAAAAAAAAAAAAATTTTTTTAAACACTTTGAAATCCTTATGTTACAATTATACAATGATAACTCTGCCATATGGCCACAATTTAGGCACACGTTGCATATGGATATCCACAAAACAAAAACAAGCAAAACAATATTTATATTGAAATTTAGTTGTCTTAATTCTATTCTAATGCATAAAATACTGGTTCACCTGCCCTAAAAATATTTAACTAAGAATGGCAAAACACACAATGGCCATGTTGCTACATAAATGTGAAAATAACCTTAAAATATTGTCTTAATACTCTGTCAAATAATGCTGATAGAAAGACAGACAGACATACAATCAGATAGAGAGTGCATGTGTGTGGTACAAACATTTCCCTTGGGGACATCTCAAATGAAAATTGTATTTAGTTTTCTTTTGTCATGCACAGACTTTGTTCCTTTTTGCAATCAATTGATTTTCTGCCTTCTTAAGGATATAAAAAAAAACAAAAACAAACAAATATGGCATTTAATTTGACATTGATATGCGTAAGTAACACCTCAGCATAATACTGTGTGTTGGCCGGATTATGCTCAGAATAAAAGATTTTGTGTCGAAAATTAACAAAAAAAAAATTGTTGCGTAAATATGTTTGCAAAAAATAACAATACCTTATTGTTTTAAACACCAGTAAGACAAAAAAAAATTTGCCCAAAAAATGTCTATTTGTTGGCCAAATAATGGAATAGATTAGAAACCCCCATATTGTATTGGTTATATTACTTGGTTTTGGATCAACAAAGGCCACAAGGCGAGATCAATTCCGTGCACAGTCTGGCAAATTCCTACTGTGCCACTACAGGATGCAAACAATTTGTTTGGAAAACATTTACGAGAGAAAACTCAACAGCAAGAAATTTGTAACAGCATTTTAACGATTTGATGTGTTATTTAGAGGCCTCAAATATTTGGGCTCAATTTAACAAGCAACTGATGGCAAAGTGGCCATTTAATGAACGTACAATGATAAGCCTACTTGCTGTGTTTACATTTAATCGTTTTGTATGGTCGTACAGAGAGATAGACGGATGGAGGTTTTTTTTATGGTCTTCAACTATGGCCAAAAACAAACCAAGAGGGTTGTCCAACAGAGCCTACAATTTCAATTTTCTATCAATATTCTATTTTTTTTATTGTTAATGTTGTTGCTTGTAGTCTTGCAAACATCAGACTCTCAGCAGTAGAGCTTGTAGGAATCTTGGCTGGATGCATAAAGATAGTAAAGGATCAACACGCCTAGTACAGTGTGGGCACATACAAACACACACACACATACTTTCTATACACTGCATTTATATGCAATCGGGTTTGTGTGAGCAAGAGAATATTTGTATGTGTGTGTTTAAAAAAATTAGTTACACCCTGTCCACAATTGTAATCATTGCACAAATCCTTATTGCAACTGGCCAAAATATTTTGTGAAAGTCGCAGCGGGGTTGCGACTACACGAGTACTTCTGCCACAGGGTGATAAATCAAGAGAGTAAAACAGAGAAGGAAGAATACAAAATTCAAATATTTATACACAAGTATTGAGATTGATTGAATCCTGCTTGTTTCATTGCTCTAGCTGATTTTATTTGAACATTTTAGTCAACAATTAAATGAAACTGTTCTGCAACTAGGGTGGCACATGCACAGTATGACTTCTACTCTTTAACAGAATACAAAAAAAAAAAAAAAATAGAAAATAAAACAAGATCAATAGAGGAATATATTGGAGACTATTGTCTTGTAGAACGTGCGTTAAACATTATGTGCGTTTTATTTTATTTGAAAAACAATTTCATTTGCCATTTTTGTTAGTCTTAATTTTAATTTTTTTTTTTAAGTTTATACAAGTGAGCCAGCGTGTACTTACAAACCATTTAATGACATGTTTGGAGTTGCAAACATCAGAATATAAAAGAGACAAGAACAAACAAAACTGTATTCCTTAAACGCAGAACGTGTTTGACTCACGTTATACAGTTGTGGTGATTCTTTTTAAAAATCATTTTCTACTTCATTAAAAGGAACTATGTAGAACACAAACAAAAAGCATTTCCGTTATCAATCATCATACGAAGGAAGAAGGAAAACCCTAATAGTATTTTTAGCACGGGTGGTGATATTGAATGAGGTTTTGATATCTCTTTCATATAAAAAAGGCAAGAGTTTCTGTAGATTTTTTTTTCTCCATATAGGCCTGGTCAGTTGCCAGTTTTTTTGAAGTTTGTATTTTTTCAAAGACAAAATGGCCATTATACCTATAACTATATGTACATACATGTATAAATTAGGGTTGCCCAATTGAACATTTTTACTCCGAAAATTCCTATTTTTCTTAAATTTTAAAATATTAATATTTTCCTCTAATTTTATTTAAATTTATTTTAGATTAACAATTTTAATAAAATAAATAGTTTTTTTACAAAAGTGTATGGAACACTTAAGCGAAACATAGTACATAGTAGGCTATTTTTGTCATAATCCATTACTCTATTAGATTTCAATACTTTTTAGCAAAAAGTCAGGAAGCCTTGCAAGTACAATACCCCGTTGTATCAAAAGGCACTACTCTGTACAAAATAATAATAACTTACACGACAGGTGCAATTAGGAGAATTTTTTGTTGTTTAATTTTTTTCTTTATGAAGTTTGACATAACGACTCTTAGAATGCAGAGAATTATTTACAATGCATTATAAATAAATAACCCTGGACAGAAATAAACTATTGATAAATGTCAAAAAACAGTAGTGTATCATGTATATTTCAATAAATATTTTATATAAAATCTTTTACTACAAATCTTATTTATATGAATTAAAAAAGCCCACAAAAAGTATTTATGATTTACAATTAGAGCAAACGAAATATTCACAATTTGTTTATAATTAAAAAGTTATTTTAAGTGCAATAAAATTATCTGTTCCAGACAAAGTGAAGACAATGTTCTAACGTAATTAAAGAAATATAAATATGAAATAAAAATTTTTATATTGATGAAATGGAAAATTCTGTTCAAAGTAAACAGAAATAAAAGCAATACTTTTAAACATGACGAAAATACAAAATGGGTTGAACCATCTCAAGTCCACTTAAAAAATTTCTGTTTTAACATCACTGTCTTCAAATCAGCTTAATCTTGTGTGTGACAGAACTAATTAAAATTCGGAGTTTGCAACTTATCTGGAGTCGAAATATGAGTTCTTGAATATCGAGAAAACCCAGAAAAATTTACAAAGTTGAACTTACTTGTCATTTTCTTGAAAATTATTATAGGTACGTAGTAGGATGATCGATTATTCGACTTTTTTAAGAAACCGGTTTTCAAATAGTTCGAAATTTAGAATTAAAAAAAACCGGTTGTTATTTTGAAAATTGAGAAAAAACTGGTTAACCGGTTCGAATGCACAATTACGCAACAACTGACATGAATGCAGTTGACCCATTTGGTTTTAATTATTTGAATTTAAGAACAAAAGGTACTATTTACAAGTAAAATAAATAAATACAATAAATTAATACATAAATAAATAAGACTTTTTATAAGGCTGTTATAAAATTTTGTGTCTCCTTCTGTACATTTTTCAAATGTTAAATAGATCTTTTATACTAATATGCACTAACGTATTCTGTTTGAAATTATTGCTGTAATTTGAAATACATTTTAAAGGCTAGGGAGAAAATCTTTAAAATTTCATTTGGTTACAAAGATATATGAAAATAAACTTAAAAAAATAAAAAAACCGGCTTTTTCGGATAAAAAAACCGGTGTATTCGATATTCGACAAATCAACATTTAAAAAAAACCGCCAGCTGAAAGATGAAAAAACCGGGTTTTCCACCAGTTGTAAAACCAAGTCGATCACCCTAGTACGTCGTTCAGCAGGGTTGCATTTGAAAAGCAATCAGATTACCCTTTTACGTCAACAAGATTTTTGTTTTTTTGGAAAGGTCAAAGGTTATCTTCTTATCGTGACGTAAAAGTTAAAAGGTTATATATCTGAAAGCGAAAATTTGAAAATTTAAAAAATAATTTATGCCAAAGACATTTTAATTCTCTATACTTGTGGCAAATTTTAAAGTGGAACGATTTTTGGATCTAGCTACCTTGCTAAAGTACGTAGCTAAAATACTTTTCCAGAAAGTGTCAAATAAGCAAGTACAATTTTGTAAATTTTTGCCGTTTCTCCCGATTTTCAAGACCTCATATTTTAGGATCCAGATCAGTCAGTGACCTCAAACTTCAAATTTTTCTCAATTCTATGAAACACTGTATTAATACGAAAAATCACAAAATTTGAAGGAGATAAGATACACCCCCTTAGTTGATTTGTCATGGAAATACCCATATCTGAAATTCACAAGAGATTTTATAACACTCTGGCACAAACTGCGGTTAACCTTTTGTTACTCTAAAATTTAAAGCTATTTCTGCGTTTTTATATAAAAATAATCACGAAGTAGTCCATTGTTTTAATTGGCTCTAGTTTTAGAGATATGAAACATATAGTGGCATAACTTAAAAACGATTTATTCACATAATTTTAAAAGAAAAGCTGACTGTCTAGTAATTTTACAGATGCCGTGAAGGATTTATCAAAAAGAAAAAGTTTTAAAAATTCTTAAAAGGTCAGAAGCAACATGAAATTTAATTATCTTTCATTTGCATGTCTAAGCAAACATTGGCGTAGCTACAAATTTTTTCTGGGTGTAACTAAAGCTGCAACTTTTTTGTGGCGGTACAGATCTTAAACTGAATAAGTTTTATATGTATATTACATGTTAATAGTTAATTTGTTCTAAATATTGCTGGGGGTAGGGGGTAGTTTCATTGCACCACCCAAAATTAGTTTAGCCTTTTATATTATCACAAGTTTTGTCCAGCTAGAAAATTTTGGAAAAATACGAACTGAATGTTGATTATATTCAAAATATTAGTTTTTTGAAAATTTTTATTTAAATTGTAATTAAAAATTATTAAGTCTAATACTATGTTCACACACGCGCCTAAATTGTCAATTTATAATATTATCGCAATTAAAGGCCTAATTGAGCTCAATTTACCATAATAAAAATTATATTTAAATTGAGCAATATATACTTAATTGTTTCACTTATTGTCTAAAACTCGAAACACAACTCTTGAGAAGTATGTTCAGTGAGAAGAAAATTCTATAGGTGGCATTTCAAATGACAAACAAATAAAAATACAAAAAATAAAAATTAAGAAAATGGAAAATTGTTGATGAAAATTTAAAAAAAAATGTTTGAATAAATTCAAATACATACATATAAGTATATATATGTATGAATATAATTGTAAATATATTTTATCAACAGGAAAAACGCAAAAAGAAGGCATTATTTGATTTGGTATCAATACATTGTATTTTTACAGCTACCAAATGCTAATGGAGTAAGATAAATTGAGTGTGTGTGAACACTTATTTTAATTGCTCAATCAACACTAAATTGAAACAATTAAAAATATCTGTCTGAACAGGGTATAACTCTCACATTTATTAATAAAATTTTTAAAACCACAAATTAGTTTGTAAAACAAATTAAAACAACAATTTTATTCTAAAATCTTTAAAAAAGTTAAAATGAATTTTAGAATATGGTTGTAAGAATTTCATTTGTAGACACAATTTTTTTTTCATTACCACAATTAAATGAATAAACATTTATTTTAAAAAAGCATTTAGTTTTATATAAAAAAATCTGATTGTTAAAAATTATTTTTTTAATAAAAATAAAATAAATCAAAAAATCTAAAAAATTCCCATATTTGCAACACTCATCATCGTTTGGCATCACTGTGAAGTCATCACTGTGTGTTTGTGTCCTTGACGATGTGTGCATTTTTGTGCCAATTACAGAATTCTAAAGTATTGACTGATAACATAATTATGTAGAATTTTTCTTAGATTTGGAAAAAAAAAACAATTTGTTTTGTTGGCAGACCACCATCATTGAAACAGGAAAATTTATTTTAAATGAAGTGGGTTACCAGCAAATTGTTGTCAAATTTTATTTAATTCTTGTTATGCTTGTGTCTTTTAAGGAAAATAGAGTAATTATGTGCTGTTTTAGACCAAATCCAGAAGAAGAACATAATATCTTAGTTACTACATTTGGAATTGAGAGTTATGTGGAAATGTTTAATATGATTCTTAGCAATTTTTAACTTTATTATTATTTAATTATTCCTAAAACTAAAATCTATTATAGTTTTTAAAATCAGTAATAAATAAAAAAATATTTTAGTGATGGGTCCTGAAATTTATTTTGTGCCTTTCAGTTGCATTGTGACACCATTTTCTAATAAGCATGGTATAAAACAAAGAATTGACAAAAGTATTTGATATAATAACTGATGTTATCTATCAACAGTAGATTCACTTTAATATGGCACGAGAAGGGACAAAATAAAAAAATTCCATTTTCCAATTGAATTGTAAACAAACTATAAAAGTGGTTATACAGTCTCCTAAGATTTTAGGAGTTTGGTGGTTACAGTTCAGAAGGCTTTTAGAAAAGAAAATTTTTATTATAAACTTTATTTAATCTTAACGAAATTATATGCGAGCACCAGCTTCATGGGCAATTAGTTAAAAAAAAATTAAATAATACTATTTCTAATAATTCTTAAATATTAACGAAAAACAAAATAATTTCCTCTTCAAAGCCTGGCCAGATTGACCATATCACTGCGAACTGACCACTACAAAATTTTATAGAGAAATTCGATGATCGTGATTCAATTAAGCAGCAGTAGTTTTTCAAATAAAATACAAAGTTTATTTGCAATAAAATGTATCCTTAGTTATATATTTATTTTATTCGAACTTTTATATATTAAATTTATCGTGATTAATTTTTATTTTCGTTTAAGTTCATTTATTCTATTACTCTATGCTTGTTGAAAAAACAGTCAAGCCGGGCACCTGGCGTTTTAACATAATTCGGGTACGCTGAATCCATTGGTGCCCGCGGTTTCTTAAGATTGGCTCTGGTTTTCGAGATATACCGTTATTTCGAAAATGGAGGAGGTTGCACAACATATGTTCGCGTAACTCAAAAACGCTTTAGCTTTTTAAAAAAATATAAAAAACCGAAATTCCGCAATAAAATTTCCTTTAAGAAAAATAATAACCGCAGTCGTTTTAGAAACATATATTTTTGTTTTTGAAAAAAAAATTATTTTTTTAGCAAAATTTCGAAATTTTTGTTTTTTAAAAATTCATAAAAAACTAAAAAATGCAGCTAGGCTTCTAATTTTTTGCAGACATATAAAAAACAAAGCTGATAACAACACAAGCCATAGATGTTTAAAATCTGTTAGCAACTTTTGATTTTATTCACAAAAGTCGACAAATTTTAATTAATTTAAGAATTTCATATATTAAAGTCTGTATACAACTTTTGATTTTTTCAGAAAAGATGAAATTTTTTAATTTTTTATCATAACCAAACTCAAAAAATGTTGTTGTTAAGTAGTTAAAGTTAAAGTTTTTATTTAGAAATTTATTCTTCTTCCTCCTGCAGATTCCAACAAATATCCTCTAATAGCGAATCAAGTTGTTTGCCGCTATACCAGTGTTCGAGCCTGGCTGTTACTTGGTGAAATCTCTCGCCATGTTCATCAGACTCGACTGGTGACTGTTCATTACAATTTTCGTCATGGTAATGCAAAAAATGTATTTTCAATGACATTCTAACGTTTAAGTTTTTAAATGCGGTTAGCATATTTTTGATTAAAATTCGCCAGTTTTCAGACCGATGATTTCCTAATACATTTTTTATTACTGATTTCACACTATTCCAGGCCAATAGCTTGATATCATTCAATGGCCAATAATTTGAAATCACAGGTAATTCAAAAATACTATGTTTTAATTTTTAATTCCAAGAACCATACAAAATACCATTGTACTTCAGTTCCATTACCTGCTCACCTAACGAAATGCTGTATCATATGTAAGGCTGGTTGCATTACAATATTGGGTACCTGCGGTTTTGACAATAAAATCTACAATTTTTAACCGATTTTTATGGTTTATGGCTTTTTTTATTTTTAAGATAAGTAGTTCTCAGAAAAAAGTGCAAAATGTTGAATATTTGCTTTATATTTTTTTTAATTCTATTTTTAAATTGAAAAATATTACGAATTTTGCACGAAAATTTTTTTCTCTCCATTAATTTTTAAATAATTCCAAAACGATAAGAGATAGAGAAAAATTTTATTCTACCAAAATAAATACAATTTTGTTGGACATCTTCTGGTGTTTTACTTTTGAAAACCGGATGACTGGTTCTCGAAATATGTCTCCGTACCTGACTAATTTAAGGGAAAAAATTTGCCACGCCCATAAAAAAAAACCCCGATCTGATGGAAAAAAACCGACTACGGATTTGAGTTCAGCGCATCAAAATCCATATAGTCTACATAGTTTTAATTAACGGAAAGATAAAAAATGATTTTTTGTCGAGCAGTGTTATTTATGGCTTTTTTTGTTTGCAGCTTTGTTTTTTATATGTCTGCAAAAAATTAGAAGCATAGCTGCATTTTTTAATTTTTTATGCTTTTTTATAAAACAAAAATTTTGAAATTTTGATAAAAAAAATTGTTTTTTAAAAAAAAAAAAAAAAATTATGTTTCTAAAACGACTGCGGTTATTAGAAAGAAGTTTTATTTTTAAGGAAAATTTATTGCGGAATTTCGGATTTCTTTAAAAAGCTAAAGCGTTTTTGAGTTACGCGAACATATGTTGTGCAACCTCCTCCATTTTCGAAATAACGGTATATCTCGAAAACCAGAGCCAATCTTAAGAAACCGCGGGCACCACTAAATTCAACGTACCCGAATTATGTTAAAACGCCAGGTGCCCAGCTTGTCACGAAAAAAAGTGTCAATTTCTTGCACAGTGTTATTTTATATCCTAAAATATTTTCTTATTTAAATTACAATAAATTGTAATCATTTTAAGAATATTTTTAGGCTAGTGGAATGCAATTTCGAGACCAGCTACGATTTTATCATCAGCACTCTTTATCGGTATAATCATATGTAATTTGAAATTAGTATTTATGTGACAATTCAATGAAATTAGAATTAACGGCTATGCCGATACCTCTGGCTGCACAGAGCTAACAAATAGGTGAGGTTATCTCAAGACTGACCAAAGTCCTATCTGATACTAGAGGAATCAATAAGTCCCTAGTAGTTGTACTATGTTGATACTATATCGTTATCTCCGGACCAGAAAATGATTTCAAATGTGACTTATCTACAACGATCTGAGTCTCCTTAACTTCTATAAATACGAGGTCCATGGTTCTTCTACGCCACATCAGTAAAGATACACGCTATAAGCATGCTGTGCAGCCCCTTGACCAACACCACTCGACTCAAACGCTTTATCGGCATCTGAGTCTCTCTAACATCTTTATATTTAAGATCCAGGATTCATCTGTGCGCAATCAGAAAAGATGCTGATGTCCCTATCTATTCCCTAATTGTGCAGCCCCAAGATCACCATTACTCGACCCGTGCGCTCCACCGGCACTTGAGTCTCCTTAAACCCTTCATATACGAGGTTTGGAGTTCTCCTATGCCCTATCCGAAGGTCATAGTGACAATATCTTGAGCTAGCAATAAAATTAAGGAGTGGATAAGGTAACATGCCCCCGGGGTGTATGGCTAATATAGGCTCGGATGCTATCGATATCATCAGTGGTTACACACACAAAACAACAATTATGAAAAAACAATTTTATTTGCCACAATCATAATTACTCAACCATTAAAATACTACACCTTACAATTTGCAACGTTTTGTATAATCCCAACCGAAACTGGGGTGTCTTTATTGTTCGCAAACCTATTTCACATTTTCATACTGATGGAAGATAGAAGTTTTAAAATTGAAAACCTAGAAGTTCAGGTTAAAAAAGAGGGTCCCAATAAGTATGAGCTCATACTTATAACAGTTATACCCATACGCCCATTTGACATTAAGGAAGAAAGTTTTCCCAAACAAATCATAAACCCACTTGAATTAAATTCGCCTAGGTCAAAAATGAAAGTCTTCTCAATACAATTCCTCAATTATTTCCGTTAGTCCTAAGGTAACACAAGTTCGGCGTAGTATCCGCGTTAAGATGCTCGTTTCTAGAACACTTAAACATATGACTTTGGAAAGAAAATAGCGTTTTAAAGTTTCGTTTACTTCTTTACATGTTTTACACGATGTTATATCGATAGTCCCCCGTCCAAGTTATTTGGGCGAGTTCTTAACATTGTATGTCCTTTTATTACACTTAGTTGTCTTGTGTAATTGGCTTAATAGGTTTTAGAACCTCTTTCGATGCCATGCGATTTGGGTTTCCCCATAGTATATTTGTCACTTTACCAACAACATATTTTTGCCACTTGTTCCCCCATAACACAAACTTTAGTCTTTTTCGTACATAGTCTACACATATGTATGTTATATCAGAATCATAAGAAACACAAATGGATCCCAAAAGATCCCACTAAAGGTATTCGTTTTACTAAAACTTATATAAATATGAACGAACGCCTGTGCAACACTAAAAACAATTCAAGTTGGTTCTACTAGAGAGCATAACGTAGAGTGCTTTTCTCTAGAGTGTTTATAAAAAACAAAACTACAAGTGTTATTTTTTGCATTTATTTTAAAACTATTTTTTTCATTTAAATTTATTCTAACATTCAACCATTTATTCGTACATTATCTAATATTTGAGATCATTGCAATAACAATTAACTATATTGCCATTTACAGTAGTACATTTCAAAAGAAAATCAAATAAAAAATAACAAATTATAATATAAATTAAAAAATAAAATAAAAAGAGTAAAATGGTTTTAAAACTCATAAAAGATACAGTCTTTATTGTTTTTCTCAAAATCTTGCTAAATTACAAACTATTTAAGGTACATATAGATGCTTTTTTAAGAGTAAAAAAAAAACTAAATTTTAAAATTATATACATGATGTTGTGTGCGATTTATTTAAAATATTATTATTAAATATTAATGACTATAAAAACTAAATTATAAACAAAAATATACTATACATATGTATGTTTGAAAGGTAATAAGTGCTTTGGTATGAATTTTAATATTCTTTTTGATTTTATTACTATTTTTATTTTGTTTTACAATAAAAAACAAGGTGCTGTTTTCTGGCTGCTTTTTTGTATGTTTTTGTTGTTTTTTTTTTTTTTTGAGGTTGATATACATGTTTGTTCTTTTTTTCTGTTTGTTGTTTTGTAGGGAGCAATAAATAATGATAACGATGACGGAAGAACATGCTATATAAAGCATATAAATATATAAATATTTTTACCCGATACAAATATAAAATACATCAAGAGAGGGATAATGAGGGAGGGAAAAACCGTTTTAATTTATGCCGTTAATACCAATATGCCAAATCACCGCCACCAAACACTGTTTTAGTTATACACGAGCATACATTGTACAGTACCAGTTTTCAGAAACTGGCACTTGGTTTTTGTACTATAGTAAACACAATGCTGAGTATTCAGTGTATGTGACTGACTAACTGTATGGCTTGCCTGCACCACTACGAGTATAGTTTAAGTAAAATAATGTAAAAAATATATACAAATAATTTGTTGAATAATTTGTTGCTTTATTCCTCTTTGGAGTGAGTGTATACATAAGTCAGAGTAATTGTAAAGCAGGGGTTAATCCACAGCTACTCGTAACGTGAACGTTGCTTGCAAGTTAATCTTATGCAGTTTTGCAGTTAAGAGTTTGGTTTATTTAGTTTCTCTGCGTTTTTTTTTTTTGTATTCGACACAAAGTGCGTGTTAAGCAGATAGACCCTCACTTTTTACACACTTTGCTTTTAATACGATGTGAAGAAGAAACATTCTAGAGGCCAAATTGACCCATTTCTCTTGAAGTGCCTTTTCATATGTTTTTAAGCTTTAACTGTTTTAAAGCTTTGGCTCGCTTATAGTTGACATTTACTTTGGCTAATATTGCCACAACCTTATACCTTTGTCATCGCCGTAGAACTTGTATTCTGCTGAGGGAAAATAATTGAAAACCATTACTACTTTGTTGTAGTATGCTTTTGGTGGAAGTTTAACGACTCATAATCTCATCGATGGTAAAGCCGAGAGTACGTTTTGGTTTGCTAACGGGAGCCAAACCAGATGATGATAAATCGAGCACAGGTGAAATCTGGGAAGGATTTGGTTGAGTTGTCTTATGTTCTTCGCTGCTGACCAACATTTCAGGTTGACTTACATTCAATGCCTGGGTTGGTTCATTAACACTATCCGAGGAAACAGACAATTGGCCTTCACTGTGACTTTGTAGATGGGCCTTAAGATTGGCTCTCTGATTGAAGGAACGATGACAGATGGGACATTTGTGGGGTCCTTCTTCCAAATGGGTGATTTTGTGTACAGCCAGCGTGCGTGATTGGCAAAAGCCTTTGCCACAATCTCCACACTTGAAAGGTTTCTCTTTGGAATGTATATAGCGGTGGTCTCGTAAATGATCTTGCCTGCGAAAAGCCTTGCCACAGATATCACAAGAATAGGGACGTTCATCGGTGTGGGTGCGCTCATGGATGAGTAAGTTGTAGGATTTGGTAAAGTGTCGATTACAGTACTTGCAAATGAATTGTTTCTTTGGTCGAGAACCGTTGGTGGTAGCACCAGCTGGTAGTTTCATGGGTGGCAGACCAGCACAAGCACCCAAGCGAGCCGCCGGGTGTAGGCCATGTAAAACGACGGGATAAGTGCGCATAGCATGCATAGAATGTTGGTTATGCGGATGATGAGGGTGGTGGTGATGATGCTGGTGTTGATGTTGGTATAGAGCAGCATTGCGTATCCATTGGTTCATAAGTAGAGCCTGATGTTGGGCCGCCAAGGGATCAGCAGCGTGTAAAAATTGATTACCTGCCGGGGCGGAATATGTAACAGCATGTTGCTGTTGATGCTGTTGCTGCTGTTGTTGCATTTGAAGCCATAAACGATGTTGATGCTGTTGTTGTGACTGATGCTGCATATGTGGTTCCATAACAGAAACATAAGATCTGGGTTGAATTTGAGCATTGGCCGCCCGCAATTGCTCCAGTTCATAAAGAGAATTTTGTAGAGGAAGACCGTTGCTAGTATTTCTACGTGCCGCAGAGACATCCGTCGGCGTATGCGGTGGTGTCAATATGGGTGAAATGCTACTCTCACGTTCTTCCTTAATATTGATGTAATCTGTTGATAAATCTAAAATATCAATTACAAATCAAAGTTAGTTTTCCCCTATTTCATTTTAATTTACGCTCTTTAACATTTAACGAGATTGTGAATTTTTGAAGTTCTTGAGTATCAATTTTCAACAGCCGTCAAACAGGTAAAAGAAAAACTTTTCGTCTTATGATTTTGTTAAACCGAATTAAGAATTAAAACTCTTTTTTTAAGAAAAAAAAATTAATTTAGTAAAAAATCTTTATTGAAATTCAAAAGAGTTAACATTTACCGCTGTGGCAATGGTTATATCCAAAAACTTCTCATCCGTAATTAAAGTTTGATTTTAAAAAATTTGTTAAATTACCGTCGCTATTGCGAAAACTTACCTTGTTCTCCAATATTGAGCTCATCATCTACCGTGATGTTACTGACGGGTGAAGCCGATGTTGAAGACATTTTACTTTTCATAAGATTATATGAATTTGGTTTAAAACTTTGTATTTCTTCTACAAGTCTTTCACTTTATTTTAATGTCTTTAATTTACTTGCTACACTTTAAGTTTTTTTTGTTTTGAGGAAAAAAATTTACGTTAATTTGTTTTAAAGAAAATTTGGAATTTTTGTTCTCTTTTTAGGTTAAAATATTTTTTGTTTAAATTATTTTTGTACTACCGCATCACTATCTTTGGACGTGTACGATTCAAAGTGTTGAAGTGTACTGATTTGTAGTCGGTTCCAGCTATAAGACTCAATCTCTTGAATTTTTTTTACTCTCTCTAGAAGTACAAGTAGCACACAGTGAGCTCGAAACACCTTCTGTGCATTTTACTGAGCGTGTATGTATGTGTTTGTGTATGTGAGGGTGCAATATGCCGACATACGTATGTATGCATACTGTTGTGCGTTTGTATACGAGAGTATCTGTGTGTTTTTCTGCTACTGATAATAGGCTAGTGACTTTTTGAGTTAAATTTTTACTACTTTTTTTCATTCACTGAGTTATTGCTTGCAGGGTTAGTTTGGGTTTCTGGTTCCGAAAGAACTACAACTGGTTTTTTTGTTTTGTTTTTTTAGGCACATTGTATAAGCAGCGAATCCCAAGCATTCCAGCTAACACAATATCAACTACTACTACTACTACTATTACTACTACCAAAACAGAAGAGGAGCCCAACTTAACCAGCAGCACTCGAACAATGTCTGTCGGTTATTCTGTTAGTATATTTGTTTGTATGTCTATCTGTCTGTCCTATTGTTAAATCGGAAACTCTGGCTGCCAATGCACAGCCAACAGTTGTTGTAGTTGTTATTGTTTATTATAAAGCAATGGTGATAGCAGGGAAACACGCCTACTTTAAGCGGTTTTAATCACACGATTGGCTTATTCATAAACAACAACAGCAACAACAATAACACCCACAAACAAATGGTTGGATATACTTACATACATTGAAAATTTTACAAAATTTGTATTGTAGAAATGTTAGCGTCAGTGTGAGTGTTAATGGTGATACAGTGTTGGCAGTTTTAGTGGTGGTGGTTTCTTCTGTTTTAGTAGTATTCAGGCAAATTCATCCCCAACTGCTGCAGCTGTAGCAACCAAAGAAACTACAGCAGAAGTGACTGACTGGCTGGCAGCAGCTTAAACGGAAACAGTTAAATGCTGCTGGTTGACGGCTGCTGCCGTTGTGTTGCCACTATTGCTGACGTTTGTCATCAGTCTACCCATTATAAAACACACACTCACACATCGATACATCCATTAACTTTTGACTACGGATAATAGCAAAAATTGCAATGGCGGGTGAGGGTGGCTGTGGTTTGATAATGGTGGCATTGTAGTCATGTGCTAATGAGAGACATCTCTGGTGGTGGTGGTAGTGGCGGTGGTAGTGTTACTGTTGTTTGGTTTATTTGTTGTGGGGATTTTTATTGGTTCTACACAAATTGTTTTTCCTTGGATGGTTGTTGGGTTTATGGGTGTGTAATGATTCGACATGTCGCATTTCTTTTTATCTTTTTTTTATTTTTATTAACTTATTTATTTTTTTTATACTATCTTTACACTTAATTGCAAAAGTTCATCATGAGTATTTTATGTCGCCCTACAGCAATATGGGGACATTTTAGGTTTATGTGATTTTTAAATTAATTTTTTCATACAATGCTTTGAATTAAATATATTTAATTCCTTTAATGGACTCATTTTCGGGATGGTATCTTATATGTGAGTTGGTGCCAATTATAATATTAAAATTTAAAAACACACATTTATGTTTAGTGAATACTTTTTTGTGTAAATGTTCTCATGTTCTTTTCCAGTGACACACGGCAGATTTCTGGCATATATATGAGATATTGTGGTTTAGAACCGCGAAGATTCATACGAATATTTAACCTTCTGGGAGTTTTTTTTAAGATGCTGTTTTAGTTTTTAATTTTTTTCTCAATAGCTAGACTTTTCAGACTTTATTCAATTTCAAATATGACTTAGCAAACTCTTAGGCAGCTTTTTTATAGAAGATCTCGTTTCTCTTAGGAATTCTAATGACGACCAGGTTTAAATCAAATCCTTACAACTCAAACATTGACGTTGAACTTGAAAAGTCTAAGAATTTCATCAGCCAATATCATTTGTTTCGCAAACAACCAGCATACTTTAACTTTATTTAGTAAGCGCTTTCGAAATATCGTTTCTACAACGTCACTGTAAGCCTCACGATTTGATAGAGATTTCATGCGTTAAAAAAAATATGATGGCTCTTGATCACCCCAAGCTATTGTACTTAGCAAACGTTTTAGTTGGTGTTCAGCTGATTTAGTGAATGATTAATTAATACGTTCTTTCAGTGCTTATTAATAAACTAAAGAATATTGAGAAATATTTAGGTCTTTAACCAAATTGACACAGATTGGTTGAGATTCCTTTTCAAATTATGTTGTATCTTGTGTCGTTCCACTCATACGGAAACTTGCTTCAAACTGAAGGAACTAAACTTCCGATTCATCTTTCTAGAAACCAGGAAGCTTAAAAGTTTATACAGAAGAAATTTCTGAAATGATGAGGTTCCGCGGCTTGTGGTGTATTTTGATATGCGTTTCTTACTTGTGAATTTCCAAAGACAAGCATGTTGATTGATTTAATTGTTTAATTAATAATTTATAGGGACCACAATTTGTAGGAAAATACACTTTAATTTTAAAAATTATTTTTCATATAAGCACAAACAACTGAATCTCCAAAATTTAAATAATAAATTATTATTAATTTTATTAATATCTTTACAATATAAAAAACTATCACAAGATTTAAAAAAAGTTTATTTTTACAAAGTAGTAAGCATTGAATATATTTGTTAATGTTTAACCACAACTTATGATTTCTTTAACTCTCTTTTATATAAAAGACTAGCTAATACCCAGAGTGCTTCGCCTCCCCAAATTTTAGTATTTAATTTATATGGCAGGTGCCACGCCCACTATTGTTAATGCACCCATTTTTTCCATAAACGTTTATTTGAATATCAAAGTTGCTTTTGCAAAATTTTAGTACTCTAATCGATATCGTTTTCCAGATATACGAATTTCAGTATTTAATTCATATGGTAGGTGCCACGCCCACTATTGTTAATGCACCCATTTTTTCCAAAAATGTTTATTTGAATATCAAAGTTGCTTTTGCAAAATTTTAGTACTCTAATCGATTTCGTTTTCCAGATATACGAATTTTAGTATTTAATTCATATGGTAGGTGCCACGCCCACTATTGATAATGCACCCATTTCTTGTCTAACTGTTCATTTGGATGTCAAAGTTGATCTTGCAAAATTTAACTACTCTCATCGATATCGTTTTCCAAATATACGAATTTTAGTATTTAATTCATGTGGCCACGCCTACTATTGAAAGTACGCCCATTTTTTACCCAAATGTTCGTGTGGATGTCAAAGTTTACCGTACTTAATTTGAAGACTCTAGCTGCATTAACTTTCGTGATATATAATATTTAATACTTATTCTTGAATAGGGCGTGGCACCCCGCCCACTTACAATTTCAAACCAAAATATAGCCTATAGTTCCTTCCAGACATACAGAAAGATTCTGTGAAAATTTCAAGGAAATCGGTCCAGCCGTTTAACCGTCTATAAAGCACAAACACACATTGATTTTTATATATATAGATAATGTATGGCCTAGTGTTGCCACATATTTGCGTAAAAAAATTCCTTTTTTAATAAAGAAAACCCAAGTTTCTTTGGAAAAATAAATTTTAGCAGTAAATCATAATACTAATTATATACTAAAAAAAATTTTATAATTTTGTATTAAATAGCATGTAAATTCCATGTTTTTAAATGTAAAGTTAAAACCTTTTAAAATAAGATTTTTAATTCATTCTCTATAGCATTTCAAATTTAGATGACAATTTCAAAAAACTCTCTATTCAGAGGAATATTTGAAAAGACTTTAAGGAATTCCTTTTATTCTCTTTCTGCTTCACGAATATCATACTTAATTTCAAAATCATTAACGTTGCGTAAGGTATATCAAAGTCGCTTTATATCAGCTTCCATTGTACAAGTTTGCCATAATTTATACTGGGATATATACATACACACACATTTACTCTTTATCCTTATTTTATGCTTTCGTTTGTCGTCAAACAATAACATTTTAAATTGAATAAGTTATTCGAATTCCCTTTTTTTTCTTGCTTTTTGATGTTGAATACTTTATTTTAAATTGCAATTATTTTGTTATGGCTTAAGGACATTTATGTTTATTTTTTGTTAAGAAGAGAACGAGATATTGACAAAAGAGGAAAATAAATAATTAACCTTTTAATGACATACTTACACCTTAATTTGATTTATTTTGCAATTTACAAAATATTACCTTTTTTTATTAAAGACAAAACAAATTAGGTGAAACATAGTTATAACGTCTTTAAAGTTTTTTGTTTGTTTGTTTTAAGAACAAGTTAAAACTGTTTATGGTTGAAAAGAATCAAAGATTGTTTAAGATATAGCTTATTCATTTATGCGTCTATTTTTTACCACGGATGTGTATCTAAAACTCTTGTTGATTTGTACATAAACCCTACCTTTTGATTCGGAGACTACATAAACTCCTGCTTTGTTAAAATCTGTGTCCATTGCTTTTAGCAGACCACAACCACACCTAACGAATAAATAAGAACTGAAGTTTCAAGGAATCTTTATCCCATAGTACTAGATTGTATGATTCGTATGGTCCCGAAGGCCCTATTCTATCAGTTAGAAATTTAGGCAATCCCAATACACTGAGAATTTGTTTATAAACCTAAAAATACCCACCTTCGGTCAATATAACTAATTTCCTTTTAACTTTTCAAAGACTGCTTAATTTTATAGTTTGGGTAATCACAGAAACTAAATGGCAAACGTAGGTTTTTCTTTGTCCACAAATTTTTCGGGTTATTCTGAGTTAATGTATTTTAAATTAGTATTAACATAAACTTAACTGGCCAATACAACAAAAGCTGTATGGCTTTCTGAAACCATATGGCATTCATGCCAATAAATACTATTGAATAATTGCAAAAATAACTCAGGTATCATATTACGATATTGCGTAACAGGCCTGTCTTTAAAACTTTTAAAAATTATAATGGAAAAGAGTTGGTTTTCCTTAAAATATATTTAATTATACGAAATAAACAAATATTTAAACAAAATATTTATTAAAAAAATTTTTAAAACAAAAATTTTGAATAAAAAAATTTTGAAAACAAAAATTTTTAATAAAAAAATTTTGAAAACAAAAATTTTTAATAAAAAAATTTTGAATAAAAAATTTGTTTTGCGAAGTTTTCACGATATTTCTGCATCTTTTAGACAGATTAAAAAATAATGTTACCACACGCAAAGAAAAAATATGGTTGTGGTAACCATAATCGAAGAGCAACATACTATGATTGAATTGTATGATTATGTTTAAAATAATAATGGTTACCAGTTATCATTATTCAATAATCATATATATGACTACAATTAAAATCGACAATCTTGGCTTTTTTACGGCAAATTATTGTCTTTTGCTGTAACATACACATATTGATTGTACTTACCAATTTAATTGCAATTTTTATACCAATATTTTTTAACATTTTCTCGTTTATTTTTAAATTTTCTTGAATTTTTAAAAATTTTTTACATTTTTTTGACACTTAAAACTTTTAAAATAATAAAAGTTTATTCAGCAAGAAGAAAAACAATTGAAATCAAATTATTATTAAAAAAATCATAGCTTGATTATTTTGTAATCATACTGTTGTGTCACTTATTATTTAATGATTATTTTTAATTTTTAATGATTTTGAATATAATGTTATTTTTGTCAAAGTAATTTTTTTAAATCATACTATTTTTAAATGATAACCATTTTGAAATTTTTACGAAAAGTAAACATTAAATGGTACAATTCAATGATACAATTGATTATCGTAACAAAATATATGATGAAATGAAACAAAAATAACTATTACTTGTTTTCGTCAACCAAATATTGTTTTAGAAAAAATAATATGACCGTCGTGATCATGTCGTAACCATGGTTTTTCTTTGCGTGTACAAGAAGTTTACCGGATTTTGTAGAATAGTGAAATCTATAAAACTTAAACTCTTTCAAATCGAATTTCTTTTGACTTATCTTGACTGTAAGAGCGCAGTTAATTATTGCCTAACTCTCTTCGTAGCTCATTATCTGGGTCTTTTTAAAATTAACTTATTTTGTTCTTCTGGTTAACATGGTGATGTCAGTTTAAAGCGTATCACGACCTAATAAGTTTTGAGACATAAAAAAGCAGGCTAATTACAACATGATTGTTGTGGCGCGAACCTAAGGAACTTCCGGAGAAGAACAACGACTATAAACTTCCGAGAATTGAAGTTCATATACTGACTTGGTTGCCAAATTTGTTTTTGTGGGAATGCAATCCCAGTTTTATCTGATACATCAAAAGCGAACTTAAGCATCGAGAGATTACTCACAATGTCCGATATTTGTACTGTTTTCAGGTCAAGAATTATTCAGTTGACACAGCTGAATTTTTTAACAGGCAAATGAATCCATCTACTGAGGATGTCAACATCTTTACTGCGCCATCTAAACGATCAAAGTGTTTTACTTCTTTATGATAAGAGCATAATGCCTGCATAAGTGTATTTAATGCCTTGCACTACTAACGCCGCGTTATGCTAGTGTGGCATCCATTGAAATTGTATGGCTGATGAATGCGCAAGAAATAATTCCGTGTTGGATGATATCAATGATATCAGAGGTCATCAATATACCTCTGATAGCACTTTGGAAATGCATTGACATTGATACTCGCTATAAACAACGACGCTCAAATAAGAATACTTTCACATCAAAAGAATATCTAATCCTTTCTGGCCCTTAAATGCAATGGATATAACGAAGTCTCTACTCAAACTTGGGAGAAAAGAAATATCACTTGTTGTTTGAGTATCAACCGGGCCTTAGTCTGCCCCACAACATCTAATGCAGAACTTTTCATAACAGTGAAGAGGAGGATTAAATATATCACTTGGTAAGCAACTTTCCAGTTCTACAGTAACGCAAAGTTAAATTTTTGGGATTTTCATCATCTGAGCGGTCTCTTAACTCTGTCTTTGGATGACCTAGTGGGCTTTCTCAAAAGTACTGGCTGGTTCTACCAGTAATCAGGTTAAGTTTATCGATAGTGTAGGTTTTCATATTTTCAGGATATCGTAATGGGCTTTAGGGTCTTTGAGTAAAGTCGTTGACGGCGAGCTTCCCATCTAACCAAAACCTATCAAATTTCTTGTTCACAAAATTTTTTTATATGCAGTCAGACTTTTTTTTTGACAGAGAAAAATAATTTTGTTTGGAATATTCTCGAATTGATTTAATTTTAATTATTGTACTGACAAACGAAAATGAGTTTGCATATCAAATGATGGTAAAAAATCGTTTAATTTTAAAGTTTTAACACACTTTTTTTAAAGTACTTTAAATAGTTTCTTTGGTTTTCAGACAAATTTTTCAGATTGATAAAATCATGCTGCAAAAAACTCTAATTAATTTCCTCCGGGCAAAAATTTTTTTCGGAACAAATGTGTGATAAAAAGTTTTACATTTGAAATTGAGAATCAGATATAAAGTTAATTTGTTGGTAACAACAATTAATTTACCTGGTAACAATTAAAAATTTTGATAACTTAAAAGCGAGATTTTGTACTAAGCTTCAGCACTTAGGAATGTGCAAGTCACTAGTAGTTAGTCTAGATTTTCGTATTAAAATAATTTAAGAGCAGATCAATTTGGCATTCCAAAAATGCAAAATTGATATAAAATGTATTAAAAATGCTTAAACTTCCAGATTTTACAATAGTTTCTTTCAAATTTAACTATAATTCATAATTGCTTCAGTTAAGCAAATATGTAAACATCACAGAAATAAAGGCTGTACACATTTTGGTTTGTAGTGAAGACCAATGATTTTTGTTTGAAAATATCATCTTTAGAAATTGTTTAGTCTGCAAACGATTCTAACCTCAACTCTACACAAAAGCTTAATGTGGATACAATACTCTCAATTCACCTTCTTTTCAAAATGGGCACGTTTTTGTCAAGTATAAACAGGGTGAGGTAGTTCGGTGAGACTTTTAACCCCTGGTTTTTTCATAAGAAGTTAAATATATGTGATATGCGTTGACATAGCAAAAATCAGATGGGCTAAGAATACCATCTTACAAAGTAATGTACCTTGAAAGCAAACTACTATTTTTTTAATGCGAAGGTTAAAAGACGTTTGCTGTACTAGTTTTACCTAAACATTAAGTTGAATTCTTTAAAAAGATCTTATTTTTTTACTTTTTTTTAAATATATCTAAAATAACTAACAAGACAGCAATAATAACTATTTTAAAATAAAAATCATTTTGTTTTTTTCTTAAATTCTAACAAAGAAGTTTACTCGCGAAAACACTGTTGTTTATGAAATTTTAACACAAAGAGAGAAAACTAAACTAGAATAGTAGAGCATAAAAAATTCCAAATATTATGGATTTTATTTTCCACGGAATACTTAATTTGAATGAGGGCTATTTCAAGAAAATGCTTAACTTTTTTTTTAAATTTAATGACAAAAAAAGGAAGAACAAAAAACTAAAGCAAATTCTAGGAAACATTTGGAATGAGATCTATTTCATTTATAGTCCTAGTCGTAAACTAGTATAAGGATGATCCTAAGACTAGAAGCTAGACTAAGCGATCATCGTAAGGTCCATGAAAAACAACAATATCTATTGCCAGTTGTAGTAAGTTTTTTATGCTCTACTTCAAGGTACATATTTAAGTGCCATAATTTTTCTATTGTTTTTTATATAAAAAAAAACAAGGTCATACAAGCAAAATTACAACAACAAAAATTTTTAAATAATTTAAGTGTTTTTAAAATTATTTTTTCTTTTCTCTAAAGAAAGCCATGGAACGCTAAAAAGTAAACGCTATAAACAGAATGACGGAAATCACAGCAACACAACAAGGGTTGAAGGTAGAAAATTATTCATAACTTTCATTTAAGGTACACTATAAACAACAACAACAACAACTACATATTAAGGAAGCACTATCTATAAATATATATGATTTTATGAATTTATTGCTTTATTTATGATTTTATGATCTTTTCTTGCTACTTCCGAAGGATCATTATTAAAGTATTTCCGGATCATTAAGAACATGTGTTTGCCGGTTGGTCAGTTGGTATATGGTTAATTTATCAATTAAACGGTGGAAAAGTTAATCCTTTTTGCATATTAAAGATTTTTATGTCAACATCAACTCACATATTAAATGACTTAACGTGCCGCTTTGTGTGTATTCACTACCTGAACAAATCATTTGACAAATACCTAATGCACGGTAACAACAGCAACAACAACAACAGCAACAATAAAATAATAATAATATTAAAAAATAAATATTTTTAAATCTATCGCACCAGGTTCCAGTCAGTCAGTCGGTTGGTTTAATTATTATTATTATTAGTTGTTATTGTTGCTGTTGTTTGTTTCCTAAAGACATGTGACATAAAATTATTACCGATGTTTACTCGCTTCACAAGGGTATAGACGGGAAAGTCCGCCATGTTAAACAGTTGTATGTAAATGGATGCACTAAACAAAGAAGTTAAATAAATTTAAAATATTTTCTACAAATTTAAGTTGGACACAAATTTTATGTTTAATAAAATTCAGGAAATTTGTAGAAAAATTCACCACAAAAATGTTTCATTTAAAATGGGCCAGTGAGTTTGTATGCTTTTTGTGTAATTACTTAAGTCTTCTTCGCATGTACCTGCATGTACTTTGAAAAAGTGTGAGAAGTTTGTATTGTATTTGTTCACTTATCTATTCATTCTGTTCATCAATTTCTGTATTAATTTTGGTGTATTGTTAGGTTGTCAATCGGTTGTGTTTGTTATGTAAACAACTAACAATCGTCACCAAATAATTAAATACAAATAATGACCAGTTGTGTTATTTCCAGGATGCGGCTCTTTTTTAAGATTTTTGTCAAACTTTCCGCTTTTTAGTGTTTTTGTTTTGTTTGGTATTAAATTATTTAATGACTTGCGCATCCACATGGTACAAAAAAACCCATCAAAACGGATGTTCACTTATTTAAGAGTTAGGGTACGTTTTTTTATTTTTATTTTTACAAATATATGAAAATTATTTATGCAAACAAATCTGTTTGGTAGTTAAAGATTAAAAGAGCCAAAACAGAAAAGTCAAATGACTAATCCTCTGAAAAAATGCGCTAAAGTCAAGCATTTTAATTTGGCACCAGGATTTGTAATATTAAAGTTGAAAGCATGAACATATGCACATCTCATAAACAAAGTAGCTTAAGTATTGCTAGACTGAAAATCTATATAAAAGCGAAACTCTGTGTATGTGTGTTTGTGTGTTAGCTATAGACTTCGAAACTGTTAAACCGATCGAACTCAAACTTTGGCAAGTTGTTCTACACATTCCAGGGAGTGTTTATGGTGCTAAAAAGTGGGCGGGGCCACGCCCATAAAAATAATTTTTAGCTACTTCCACTTTACCGATTTTTCTGAAACTTTGCACACATATTTAACTCTCATGACTATATAATTTCGTGATTAAAAAAGTGGGCGGGCTACGCCCAAAAAAAAGTTATAATTTTGAGGTACTTCCACTGGACCGATATTTTTTAAACTTTGCACACACATTGAGCTATCATAAATTTATAATTTCGTGATAAGAAAAGTGGACAGGGCCACGCCCATAAAAACAAGATATAATTTTGAGTTACTTTCACTGGACTGCTTTTTCTGAAACTTTGGATACATATTGAGCTGTTATGACTATACAGTTTCGTGAATAGAAAAGGTGGCAGTGCCATGCCGCAAAAAAAGTTATAATATTTAGCTTCTTGCACTTGACCGATTTTTCTGAAACTTTGCAAGCATTTTGAGCTGTCATAACTATCTAATTTTAAAATGCATTTTTATTCATTAAGGGGAGTAGCAACGCGCGCCGGGCTTTTCTAGTAGTAAATATAAACAGTGTACAGTGATCAAAAAAATCCTTCTTACCGCTCTAAAACTATCACAGGCACCATTACTGTAACACTATTGAAATACACATTTTGCAAATAATTAAGAACTGACTTTTGGCTATTAAAGGATTTGCGTTTGGCATTTTTCTGACATATACAAAATTTTGAAATGTAATACAAGGTGAGCCGAAAGTCAGCACAAGGCTTAAAAATTTAATATCTTGACCTTTTTTTTTCAGAATAATAATAAAATCTGTATAATAAATAAATAACTAGAATTTATTATTTAAATCAGCAATCAATTATCTTAAAGCAAAGAGAATATCGTCCTCATTTTAATGTCAGAATTTTACCCTCTGAGGCAATAATACGTTGCTTGGTATATCGTCATCAACATGGCACCGTAAGAGATTATTCTTAAATCGTTAGACCTCATTTAATTTTCACTGAGGAAAATACTGAACGTGTAGAATAAACTTTAAGCGAAACAAAAACGTGTAGAACAAATGGTTAGCTAAACAACAAACATCTATCAGAAGGCGTTTTGATCAGCTAGAAATGGCTCGTACATCACTACTATGCATTTAAAAAAAAAATACTGTAATTCCCACATAAGGTGTCAAAACGAACAACCGCAGATCACTGGCAATGTCTGAATTTGAAGTTAAATTTCAACAGTTGACCAGAAGTTAAACCAACTTTTTTTTAAATCTCATAATGAGTAATAAAGTTCATTTTAATATGAATGGTCTTATTAATAAATAGAAGTGTCGGTTCTGGAGTTCTGAAAATCCAAGATCCATACATTAATGCACATTAGGTGAACAGTACAGTGTGGCATTATATCTGAAAATACTATTGGGCCCTAAATCTTCGACAATGAAGATGGAAGTCCTGTAACCATAAATGGAGAATGGTATCGGCTTATAATAGAACATTTTTTACGTCCTGCTCTTGAAAATAGATTTAAGATATGCACGCACCGAACATGAAACAACGCCACTTTAAAGTCAAACTTTTAGAGAACGAATAACTTTCAGAAATTAAGAAACTACTTACCCAACTCCTTCGCTAAATATTTTGGAAATCAAAGATTTTGTTGACTATTTAAAGATGCGAGTATATGTGAACAAGCCCAAGACAATCCCTGAACTCGAGGCCAACATTGTTGCAGAAATTCAAGTGCTGTCGCCACAAATTTTTAAAGATGTTATAAAAAATGCTCTCAAACGAGCCCATCATTGCGAAGCTGAGAATGGGTGACATTTAAATATCAAAAAAACACATAACTACTAAATTCGAGGAAGGAAACAAATATCGATATAACGATATGTTAACATAGAAAATATCATCGTAATAAATATATTTGCATGAGTTTTTTTATAATGCGAGTTTGCGTGGATTACACCTGACAATCTGTGTTCAACTATTCCACTCAAAAAGGTTGGTGAGCTTCTGGGCGAGGTGGTGGGGTGGTTTGTTGGTGAATAAAAAGAGAATAGTCTACTTAAGCCTATGGTTTTGAAAAAAATTGCTACGGAAAGTATTCCTTCTGTCAGGAATGTACAAATATCAAAACTCTTACAAATGTATGATAGTAATAATATATTACGTAGGCACTCGAGCAAAGAATTTCGATGTCAAGCTGGAATCGATTTCGATAAAAAAAAAAAATTTGCTTAAAACTACACTCAAGTTAAAACGAAAAAAAAACTAGGCTAAAATCGGTATTCGGCTATTCCAATGATGGCAATATTGGCAGATTTATAAAAACACAAAAATATTATTAACGATACCGAAAGATGATTTGATGTTTACTGAAAAGATGCACACAATTCTACTAATCCTAAGCATTCAACGTTTTGTTCATGAAAAATATATTATATAATTAGAGAATTATTATATAATACGGCTCGAATATTTGTAGAGAAATATTCATGGTTTACCATGTTTTCTTTCGTTCATAAATTCTTAATATCTGACCCAAAAATCATTTCTGGTTAATTTCAAAAAGAAACTCAAAAAAAAAATTTTTAGGACTAGAAGGAAAGTAACTAATTTTAAATAAAGAAGCTCAAACGTAACTAAAAATTTTATAATCTATTATAAAAAATACCAAATGTCGTTCGTTGGTAAGAACGGCTTATATAATTTTAAAACCTTGTTTGTTTTATTTTTGCCTTATATGTCGAATACCAACTGAAAATCCATAAGATCGAAGGACACAATACACTAGTTATATGATTAATTTTAAGAACAATAAATGTTACATTTTTTAATGCATTTGATTTGATTTGATTGATTTTTTTAAAAAATGCATTTGATGTCATTTCTAGAAAACTGTAATTTCTATTTGGATTAAAATACTTTTTGGTAACAGTTAACTAATTAGACACAAAAATAATAGAAATTAGAAAAAGGGGATAAAACGGCTCCACGAAAAGCCCCCCAATGAAATAACGCCCAAACGAGAAATGAAATATTCTCCAAATTTTTATCATACATTTTTGGGTGTTATTTCATATGAAATAACTCCCAATTTTTTGGGCCGTTTTTCATTTTTTTTTGGAAATTATTTTATTTCTCATTTGGGGTTTTCAAATTATGAAATAATCTCCAATGAAATAACACCCAACAAATTTTTAAAATTCGGGGCTTGTTTTATAGCGTGTATAATTTGGGTGATATTTCATTTTGTGTTCGGGGTTTATTTCATTTTTAAAGCTGTTGGTTTTTGGGGGTGTTTGTAAATAAATTATATAAAAATAGGCCTTTTTACAAGGAAACTTTTAGCCTGTGAATATATTACAATATATTTTCAAATACATAAATGATAACGTTCTGGATTTGGGTGGTGCGACCTTCGTGACAGACTACGAAATAAGTTTACGGACGGCAATAATGATTGTTTTCCCTAAATCAAAGTGTAACTAACTGGCAGCATTTATACATGCAACGTATATTTTCTCCATCTTGAATTCATGAGCAACCATTTTGTTTTGTTTACCATTCCTTACGTATAATGTATTAAGTTTATTATTTATGCATGTACATGAAAATAATTTTTTGGTAGTTGGGTTTCAAAAATAAATAAGTGAAAATATTAAACAATTCTTTGTCCATACTTCCTCACATCTCCATTACAGAAAATTACTGCCTTCTTTTCAATAGTGTAACTATAATAACGTCTCCCATGAGTTGGATTTTCAAGCCATTCGTAAAGTTTTAGGATAGCTCGTTGGTGGCTGATCTGAAATTGCTTCCATCGTATAAGGGAAAATAACTGCACTGGACCTAGTCCATTTCCAAAACCAAAAGTATTCACTATTAAACGAGCTTTGTATGTTCCTTCACTAAAAAAAATTGATTATGAATGCTGGCATACTTTTCGAAGTTGCATATATTCATATTATGAAAAAGACGCCTGCGGGCCTCCATACGATTTATATCAATAATTTTGCGATTTTGCTGTTGGTCCATATTGACTTCATGAAATCCTTAATGAATCTGACTCATTTATGAATTTTGGGCATAATTTCATTTTTGTTGCTGATGGAGTTTATTTCATTGGGGATTATTTCATTTTCATCATTGGGGGTGGTTTCGTTTTCGCTTTGGGGTTTATTTCATTTATTTTTCGATGTTATTTCATTCACTGTTTTTGGGTGTTATTTCCAATTTTTTGGGGTTCACTTCATTGGGGATTGTTTCCTGGGCGTTATTTCATTGGGGGGGTTTTCGTGGAGCCGATAAAACACTACTTATGACAATTATTTTTGGAGCCCGCAAAGCGGACCTGGTTCTACTGGTTAATTATATTAAAGCATAAGTTAAAGGCAAATTGAATATTATTATTATTACGAAATATGTTATCGCTTTAACACTACGATGTCTCCAAACGATTAATAAATGTAATTTCATTTTGTTTTCTTAGCAATTGAAATACTACTGCATTTCAAAAATAGCGATTATTTTTATAGTTTCCTTTGAAACGCTTATTTTATTAGTTTTGCTTCAAAATAATAGTTAGACTTCTTAAGCATTAGATATTTTATCCTAATACAATACTATGAATTGAATGTAATTCCAAAAACGTTTTGAACATTAAAAAAATACAACGTTTCAAGCAAAATCCAAAACAACTTTAATATTTTATATTTTTAAGTTTGACTTTTTTCAAGGACATTACACGGCAATTGTTTTAAAACGTGTTGGTTTTTCAAGCTACAAATTAGCAACAAATTTAATAAATATTTTTCTCAATGTCAACGGAGGTTTCCAAAAAACAGTTTTTCTTATTTTCGACAAACAAAAATAAATGCCATTAAATTGAAAAATTGAGTTCCCGGTAGAAATCAAAAAGAACAAAAATAGTTACAAACAAACTAAATAAGTATAAAATGCTCTAAATGAGAAATCTCATCAGAAGCCTGAAACTAAGCGGATAAGGAAAAACAATCAAGATTATCCATCATAAATTCACAACCGTTCACAAAGTCAAGGTTAAAAGTGTGCAAAATATGTTAAAGAAACTCTAAATGCAGGTAAATTGTGGAAATTGATCGAACATATTGAAAGTGACCTCTAACTATAGAACGTATTAGAATTGTGTTGTTATCCGCCGTTAAATCAGCGGATATGCACATAACTGCAAATGTTTAACTGATATGCGTGTACCCAGGAAAAGCAACATTTGTGTATGTGGGTGTGTGTGTATATGCCGTAAAGGTTTGGAAAAGGGGTGTACCCTTTACCTTTAACATTAAAGGGTTTCTTAAGCTGTGCAGTCAGTATTAAACAGATTAATGCATCTACTGTCCATACTTGAGCATAGTGTTAGTACAAGCACTACGTTGGACGACAACAAAAACAAAGGAATCTAGAAGTCATGTTCGAAAATGACTTATTCAAAAGGGAACTTAAACAATTAAAAACGGCTTATTGTCTGCAGTTACTGCTGCAGTTGTACGGGTTGAATACAATGGACAACTAAAGGAATATGTGAAACAATGCATTCCTTTAACAAACTCAAAACACATTTATTTACTATGTAAAAGGATTTGTGTGTGTGTGTGTGTGTGTAACAGTACCACTAAATCGCAAAAGGATATTCTTATAAATGCTATATGTATGTGTGTGTGTTGAGGAATAACTTTAAAAGAAGGCGTTTCATGTACAAATAAAAAGGATTTATTATTTGGATTATTTTCCCGGGAAGTTGGCCGACCTAATTTGCACGCAAAACGAATTGCTATGAACTGTGTAGAAATAAATTGAAACAGGGAAAAATGTCCTGTTCTAAATTCCAGAAAAGAGTTTAGTTTATTAGAGAGTGTTTTGAAAAAGGGTTTGAAAATTTGTAAAAATCATTAATTTAATCCTTTACTTTTGTTAATAAACCCTTTCCATGTTCAAAGATATTTAAGCCTTTATTTTGTTATCTTATTAGTTGGTTTGGTTGGTTGCTTTAAGTGTCATTTTTAAAAGGTTTTTAGCAGTGATTTGGTCTTATTTAGCAGCCATTGAGCTCCTCCCACTTTTCACATTAAAACAAATTGAAACAGTTTTATTACAATTTACTTTTGTGTTAAATTAAAATCATTAACGTTAAGACAACTGCTTAATTAGAAAACTAATAACCTAATCATTATATATGAAGGCATTCTGTAGTCCCCACAACACAATTCATGGCTACATTACGTTATTACATTGATGTGACAAATTAATAAAAATGTTCGTTAGATATTCCGCCCCATTTCTCAGTTTTGTTTTTCATTTTCAAACACATTTTCGGTTTCGGGTGTTGTTGCCACTGTTGTAGAGTGTCATTTCTCTTTTTTATTTTCTTTGCTTTATTACTTTGATAATGCTTGAATATGACATATTGATGTCATATAACGTCATAAAAAGTTAACTTGTTGTGGCAGACTTTCTGTGTTTTTGCCGCTTTTAGGACGTGTTTTTTATTGTTTCATCCATACCGCCCCGCTTTATCTTATATAATTAAAGGCAAGTTGATTTTTTGTTTATTTTAAATAGTTTATATAAATTTGTTATGTTTCTTAAATGACATGAATCACACTTGATTAGTTAAAAAAAAAAAAAGTTAATGATTTGTTGCGGACAAAATTTGTTTATTGGAACTTAAATATGCCTCTAGTATTGATGTTGTATCGATTTTATTGAGCATGAACTATAAAACATAAGTAAATCAAAGTCTTATCTTTTCCAATAAAATTATATGCCGCATAAAAACAAACTATCATCTTGTTTATGTACAATTACTTATAAAAAAAAAATATTTTTAAAATTGTATTAAAAATATGTATCGATACTAGTACTAATTATGGTTATAACAAAAATCACCACACATGGGGTTTAAGCATTTAAGAAATTTTTCGTTTATATAATTTTTACCTGTATACCTTTTATACCTGTTGTAACAGAAAGGGTAGACATATTGTATATCATTGTATAGGTATGCGCAAAGATAAACCATGGTTACAACATGATCACGACAGTCATATATGGTTGCTATAACAATATTTGGTTATCGAAATCAAGTTATTTTGTTTATGTTTTATCATTTATTGTCAACTAATTTTTATTAAAATAATTTTCTATTAAAATAGTTTAAGGGCGACGCACAGTGTTGCGAAACCAGAATTTTTTGGAAATCATATTGCCTAAACTGTAATTTTAATTGTATCGATGAGAAACTTCTACAGATTGGTCAGAATGAAATCCCAAACAGAATGAGTGAAAAAAAAAATTTACACCGAAAAAAATTGTTGGGTAAAATTTTCAACAAAAGTCAAAAATAAAAAAAAAATTGTTCGAAAAATTTAAAAAAAAATTTATTTTAATTTTTCTTTTATTTCTGATTAATACCCTATGATTAGTTTTTAAAATAAATTATAGAGTGGTCCGAACATGAATTATAAACGTCAAATTTTCATGATTTTTCGATATTTGTTGAATAACTCTGAAATTTTATATAAAACCAAAATCTATTTCATTTCTTATTTGAAAGGTGGCAATAAAAGCTTTAATTTGATACCGGTTTGAAGTCAATAGCTTCAGTTTTAAGAGAGTTATGCTCATTTTTGTCACCCGAAAACCAATATCTAAAATCGCTATAACTCCCAGGAGGGCAGGTATGGGCAGCTGATTTTTTCACAGTTCGTTGAAAACAAATTATGTAACATTTCTGTAGTGGTTTGGAACTGGGACTCACTGGGACTTTTTAGATATTGTTTACCTAACCCAAATTTTAAGGAAAAAATGGACCTTTAGTCGGGTTTTCGCTCTAAAAAAGGTGCATATGAAAATGTCTCAAACAACATTCCTTTTTTTTACAGAAGATACTTGTCCGAAGGCAGATTTTTTTTCCGAATCAAAATATCTGTCACCAAAATCAAATGAGATCATTTTGAATACAGCCCTGAAATCCCCTCTTTTCGTGAAAATTTTGTATATTTGACTTCTAAAATCAATTAAAAATCAACGGGCCAACATAAAAATAAGCTTTATGTGTTTTTTGTTTACTTGGAATGTTTGTGACAAAATTGCATCATTAAAAACACTGAAAAAAATAATCGGAAAAAAGTTACTTTTCCACTAGCCGCAACACAGTGCGACGATTGTTTAAGTAATTGGCTGTGATATTTTTATTATACTTTTACATTTTTTTAATTTATTAAGTTTGTGTTTTGTTTCTTGTCCACTTTATACTCATCTGTGATATTTTAAAGAATGTTACATTTAAAGGATTATTGATTTTAATAAATGAATTCCTTAAGAAGTTGGAAAGTACCAACGAAACGTCGGATTATAAAATTAAATAAATAATCTTTTATTTTTATTTTAAAATAATGAAACATATGACCTTGAAAGCCCGAATTTAGGAAATTTATTGAAAATATAAAAATAGTATAATTTACAAAATTATTATGACAAGAATATTATGATGTCCCTACAAATAAAACAATAGAGATTCGAAGCCATTTAAAACTACAAATAACCATTAAATGATAAGTGAACCAATAGTATGATTACAATGCAATCCATCTATTATATCTTTTAATCAAAATTTGTTTTCAAATATTCTTCTTGTTAAATAAATTTTTATTAAAAAAAAGTTTGACTTGTAAAAAAATATTTAAAAATTAAAAAAAAAAACCAAACATCAAGACACTAAACCAACATAAAACAAATATTTATATAATAAAAACTTATATCCTGATGGTGCTACACAAGAGGTAGCGAAATATTGATTAAATACTATAAAATAGAACAAAAAATTTTGTATTATTGAAAAGACCTAAAGCTTAAAAAACTATTACATATTATTAAAAAAAGTTCAAAGAAACTAATAATTATTAGCAAGGTGAATTCATACAGGTGAAATTATCAGCCCAGCTGATGGGGAAACTTTTTGTCAAAATTGGTTGAATTTGCCTTGATTTTATTTATTAATGCAGGGAAGGAAAATGTGATTTTATTAAATTAAACCTGACATAACAACTTTTCCATCCCTGATATACGAATTGGCCTTGACAGAAAACGCACCCTTAAAAAGTTGCTTTTTTGTATTAATTCGCCGTTGCATATACCTGTATGCATATGCCTTGATTATTACCAAAAAGTAATTACAATAAAAAGGATAAATAAGAATTAATTTTACATATCTACATTTATTTCCTCCAACTCCTAAGAGCTCAACCCAATTGTTATTTGGCGTGTACAGGTAAGCGATAGTCGACGTGTATTGCGTCTGTCCTAATCGTTTCTCCAAGTGTGATAATTGCAGAAGCATTTGTGTTTGCGTTATTCACGTTGGATCAGTTGCTGGCTAGCTTCTAGGGTGATCGATTATTTGACTTTTTTAAGAAACCGGTGTTCAAATAGTTCGAAATTCAGAACTTGAAAAAAACCGGTTGCTTTTTTGAAAATTAAGAAAAAACCGGTTAACCGGTCGAACAATAAAATATAATTCCTTAATGAAAAAACTAAAACTATAGTAAAAAAAATTATAATATAAACGATATCTGAATATGGACTTTTTACAATTGATATTAGTTTGGCTGCCCAATATCAAAACACAATAACTGACATGAAAACAGTTGACTTTCTTAGATTTTAATTAGGACAAAAGTACTCATTACAAGTAAAATAAATAAATAAATAAAAAATACTTTTTTATTGGACTGTTATACATTTTTTTATCTCCTCCTGTGCATTTTTTAAATGATAGATATGTCTTTTATATTTATATGCACTCATATATTTTGATCAAAAAGATTTCTTTAATTTAAAACAAAATTTAAAGGCTAGGAAAAAATTCTTTTCAGTTTTTATACAATTTTATTTGAATTTTTTTTCTTATACCTTTTTCTTACTTTACATTTGTTTTTGAAACAACAAATAAATTTCTTACAATATTATGGAAAAGTTTTTATTAAGTTTTCTGATTTATTGAAATATTTTTAATAATAAATATACTATGGTACGATTTATTACAAGTATGTATTAAGTAAACATAAAAAATAAAAAAACCGGCTTTTGTTGGTTGAAAAAACCGGTGTATTCGACATTCGAAAAATCAATATTTAAAAAAAACCGCCAGCTGAAAGAGTAAAAAACCGGTTTTACCACCAGTTTCAAAACCGAGTCGATCACCCTACTAGCTTCTGACTAGCGAGTTTTGGAAATTTTTTAGTGCAACTACACTCTTAGAATCTTGTGTAAACATTTACTTTGATTGAAATCAAATGTGTTTAAAAAAAATTTTATGTTTCGTTTTTAGTTACGGATAATTGTATGATACTTTAATTACACATAATTATAATAATAACGTGTAACTATTATATGTTTTAACCACAATCATACAATTCAATCATAGTATGTTGCTCTTTGGTTATGGTTACAACAATCATGTTTTTTTTGCATGTAAATACCATATTATTTGAAAATATAAAATTAGGTTAATATTTTTAAAATAAAAGGAAAAAATTAAAAATAAATCACATAAAAATAATTAATTTTTTTTTAATTATCGTCTAATATTTTCGATCTGTATATTTAAAATAAAAAATATTAAAATAATTATTATTATATTATAATTATTATTATATTATATTATTATATTATTAAAATAAAATATTTTTCTTAAGCCTGACATCACTTTCTGTTTTTAATAAAAAAAAATTTATTAACACCAATATTTTTTTTGTAATTGTGTTTGAATTTGTTTGTTTATATAATTTGTATATTTACCCTGAAGAAGCTACCCATTATTTGGTAGCGAAATATTGTTGTTAATAAAGAATTTTTCTCAATAATTTTTCTCAAATTATTATTTTTTTTTTCTTTGAATTTAAATATATTGGGACTTATAAGCGATATGTAAATTATTTTAAAGAGCAAGTTACTTGTGTTGAAGTATAATTAAATATTTGTTCTCAAAATTCGTGTTATTTTCTATGAGTGACTCTCCCGGACACATTTATGTGTAGGATGTCTAGGAAATTTAATAAATATTAATAACAAATTAATTCATAATTAAAAATATTTATTTTTCAAACAATGCTGGAAGTAGGGTGCATATACAAAAGGTCTTAAAATTATACTTAAAGAATTCCCAAAGCCTTTTTAAGAAAAAAAGTGCAAAATATATAAGTTTATTAACAAAATATTTAAAGATTTTATTGCAAAAAGAATGGGAAACCTTTTTTTAAAGTTTTAATGTTTTTTTCTTTCAAATATAAAATAAAAAATTTTTAAGCTACAAAAAATATTATAAAAAAAATTTAAACTCAATGTTTTTGATCAAAAATTCATGGTAATCATCATGATCAAATTCATGGCAAAAATCATTCAAATTGATTACAAGCCTAGAAAGGTTCTTAAAACCAGAGGTTGTCAACTTTGACGAGTTGTTATACGGGGTGTCTCAAAAAAGGTTTTGCCACGAGCCCCAGCTTGTTTGATGCAATTTAGACAAGTAGTCTAATAAGTACCTTATCTTCTTTAAATCAACAAAGTGAAAACCAAATAATGTGTTTTAAAATATGATTTTAGAGTACTGTGTAGGTGAGGTTAGGCAGAACAGGCAGCTGTTGTGCAGCTAACTTGAGTACATCATATTGATTTCTTTGCGATACCTGCATATAATAGAAAGAATATAATAGAAAAGAAGAGAAGAGAAAAATCATTAAACCAGTGCAGAGTCTCTGGCGGAAATCAAACTCGCTAGCACCAGATTAGCACACCAGCACACAGACCAGTCCACCGGGGAACTGTGTAATAGATTATTTAAATTCAGTCCTCGGTTTGCAGAGACATTTTATATTAAAAATTTTAACAAAAAATTACTAAAAGAATTTTCTTTTTCAAACAATTTAAAATTCTAACTAAAATAAAATAATCTAAGAAATATATATCAAAATAAAGAAAAAATTAAAAAAAATTGTTTGTCCCAAAATATATGATATTAAGCGAGTTTAAGCTGTTTCTATTGTACGGTTTGACGAAAAATATTATAAAAATGTGGGCAACAGTGTCGAATACTTAAATTTAGGGATAATTCCTTTTTTGTGCTGAAATTTTCATTTATATATAAAACTGAAACTCTGTCTGTGTGTGTGTGTTAGCTATAGAATCCGTTGTTGTACACATTCCAGGGAGTGTTTATGGGTAAAAAGGGCGGGGTCACGCCCATTAAAAATTAGTTATAATTTTTAGCTACTTGCACTGGACCGATTTTTCTGAAACTTTGCACACATATAGAGCTGTCATGACTAAATAATTTCGTGATAAGAAAGGTGGGCGGGGCAACGCTCCTAATAAAGTTTTAATTTTGAGGTACTTGCACTGGACCGATTTTTCTGAAACTTTGCAAACATACTAAGCTGTCATAACTATATAATTTCGTGATTAGAAAAGTGGGCAGGGCCACGCCCAGAAAAAAGGTTATAATTTTGAGGTACTTGCACCAGACCGATTTTTCTGAAACCTTGCACACATATTGAGCTGTCATGACTTTACAATTTCGTGGTTAGAAAAGTGAGCAGTGCCACGCCCATAAAAAAAGTTATCATTTTCAGCTACTTGAACTTCACCGATTTTCCTGAAACTTTGCACATGTCATGACTATACAGTTACGTAATGAGAAAAGTGGGCAGTGCCATGCCCATTTTTAGCTACTTGAACTTCACCGATTTTCCTGAAACTTTGCACATGTCATGACTATACAGTTACGTAATGAGAAAAGTGGGCAGTGCCTCGCCCATTAAAAAAAGTTATAATTTTTAGCTTTTTGCACTTGATATTTAATTAAAATTCAGAATGCATTTTTATTCATTAAGCAACGCGCGCCGGGCTTTTCTAGTTTGTGCATAAATTAAAGTGTTAAAGCAAACTTAATGTACAAAAATATTCCATCTAATTATTGATTATTTAAATTCTCTAACATTAATAAAATTTACAAGTACCCGTCCTACTTGGCATTGCTGAATCTGTTAATACCTGACAGCATAATGTACATAGGTATAATGCATAGGTGCCCATTTCATCAAACAATTGTTTATAACCCCACCTCTGCTCTTTAATTTAGTCGTCCATGAGGCAGTGACGTGTGCACATGCTTATCGGCTGTGTTGATATTTTTTCAAATACAGTGCGTAAAAAAATTATGATGGAATTAGAAAAATATTTTGTTTTTATAAAGTCAAATTTAAAACTGCAAAATTTGTAGATAATTTTCTATTTTACCAAGTAAACAAATAATGAATTCAGCTTTTACTGCATTTTTATTGTTTTTTTGCAACCAAAACAATTTCTTGTATTAAATTTTAATGGAAATCTTTACGCTTACTTTTTATTTTTACTAAAAAAAAATACCAAATTCAGTGTGAACTACATTACTATATATTTTTAAAAACCAAAACAATTTATTGTGACTAAATTTTGTTAAAAATCTGTGAGCTTACTTTTTAAAAGCACTGTACTTAAAAATTCTCAAACCAATACGGCTGCAAAACATTTTTTGACATCTATGATGATTACATTGTAGCGTACCTCGATTTTATAATTGCTGTTATACCATAGTTTGCTTTTTTGTTTTCAACGCCATCTTTGATTTAAAATTTGTACATGATTAACTGTATTCTACTAGTTAAGCCCTTTAATTCGATACCCATATTAAGGAGGTAAAATCAATTGTTCGCCATTTTGTTTTAGACGCCATCAAATTCTTTCGTTTGATTCTTGACGCTACGGCTTATAATTTGGGGTCTCTAGCATGTCTAAAACTTAATTAGGAACGTGAGAAACCTGACAATTTTTGCTTAGAACTTTGCCGATAAATTTTTTTAAAATATCCCTAGTAGCATATTATATCTACAAATGGTAACAAACGTGTATAAATGATCCTATGGATTCGGAAATAAATATTGACGAAATTACAAACGGAATGACAAACGAAACGGCACCACAGGTGAAGGGTATAAGAACTACTTATAACTTGAAGAACCCTTTAAAATTATACTTTCACTTGGTGTTAGAAAAATTATTTTTAAGACTACTAGACTCTCAAGAAGTGGCATTAAATAACAAATCGTGTTCTAAGAAAATTTTTCAAATTCCTAAAAGGAATTGGTTTTATTTAAACAGAACTATACACACAATGAAACAAGAGTATTTGTAGATACAAAACTTTACAGTGCCTATTTGTCTGTCAACTGACTACCAAACTAGACCACATAAATAGTAAATTTAATATGCATTTTGTTGTAGTGGGCAGCCCACAAGTCTCAATGAATTTTTGTTTAAAGGTTTCAATGAAATCCAAAACTCATTTATTTACTAAGTACAGTATATGAGGCTTTGGTTAATTAGTACCAACACAAATTAAATGCAATGTAAACAAAAACATGAACATTTTTAAAGTACAATACCAAACAATTCCAAAAACTACATTTCAAGTGTCAGTTTACATGACAGATAGTATGGGGGGACAGACATGTTTAAAATTGCGTAATTTATGACAGTTAAATACAGTAAACATTAGGTCCAACAAAATGACCAAAAACAACCATGAATACTTTAAAACCAATGAAATCGAACACGAAGCAGGATAAATATGAAACGTGTACATTTAAGAACAATAACTCTAGAGGCACTTGAAAGGATTACAAGAGTGTGAGTGTTGTGTTTAATTCACAATATTTAATGTCATTTAAAGCCACTTTCGTAAAAAAAAAAGTTGTAAAATGAAACAAAAAATATAAAAGAGGACACTACTAAAACCACTTGACACTTGCTTTGCGTAACCAAACAACTTACAAGTGGCGTTTAGATAAGATTCCAAGGATACTTAAAACACCAACTACAACAGAAAAGTGTTTGTATGAAAACAAATACAATTCGTTTTTTATCTCGAGCAATAATTTGCTAGACGAATTGTTTTTGTGGGCTGCACATGTTTGCTGTGATAAATTATCATCAGTGATGCTGCAGCAATAAAGGGCGGTTATGGTCATAAGACGTCATATCTTTCAAAATCCACAATTTTCACACTTTTCATTCAATGCAACCAATGAAATTTGAATACCGTAATGTAATGTTAATGATTTCCTTGTATGCCTGTATTCCAAGAATTACACTTTTCGAAGGGAAAAAAAGAAAAAGTAAATTCAATTAATTTTGATTTCTTTTTTTGAAATAATTAATCTTTCTCCTTTTGGTGGAATCATTAAACATGTATTTTGAATGTAAAACAAAGATGTTGATGACGCTTTGGATAGGAATCTCTAACCAGCTTGTTTACGTTGTAATTAATAGAAATTCAATTATCGGATAAAATTAATAGTCTCAGCAAACTCTACACGAGATGCTGATTTTGTTCTACAAACAAATGTAAAACTTTTCTCCTTTCAAGTCCATCAAAGTTAAAGATCATAAACTGAGCAACAGGCGGTGGTCACACGTCATACATACGCGCTTTCGTTATTGTCTGCCAACAAAAACAAAGTTAACCGTTTTTGACTAAAAAAAGTCTATTAGTGATATCTCTGAGCCTGCTAATCGATTTATATAAAAATTTACAAAAAAAAAAACCATTTCATCAATACAACAACGAATATTAATTAGTTTTTCTTTCTCAATTCAATTAATGAATATTCTCAGTGTGAAAAAGGCGATGCATGTGTGGTATAGTATCGGCACTTTTCTATGTTTTTATTTATTTTTTTATTCATAATTAGGTTCGCAGAGAGTGAAATTGTTAGCTATCAACAAAACAATAGTACAACCTAATGAATCTTTATCATTTATCACCCGCAAAAAATCTTTTAGGGTTCGTCATTGATTTGTTTTACGCGTAAAGTGTCAGTGCGATGACAATGTGATAGTGATGCTTTGATTTTGGAGTAGTTGGTGGTGGCATCATTATTTAATGCATTTCATGGTGCTTGATTCAATGGCTTCTTGTTGTGTGGGTATATTCATTAGAAAATTTGTATCGTTATTGTTTGAAACAAATCAAAGTGTGAGCGTTTGTTCAACAATGCCATTAAACGAGTATCAAAATCAATTTGTTTCATTTTCTCCCTCCTTTATTTTTTATTTTGTGTGTGTTGTAGATAAGAATCACTATATGAGTTGAATTTCTTTGTTTTCAATTTTCTTGTTAAAAAATTACACTTGTTTTTCCTTATATTTGGAGGTGATTTTTCCATAGAATAGTGGTTGATTACACTCCTACATCTGGTGGCGGGATCTTTAGAAAAATGCTTTAATATTTAAAAGATATTAGATTTTTATTATCAACAAATTATTCATTACTAGAGGGATTTTTGGAAAACATTTTTATAAAGCAATTTTGTTTAAGCAACCATATTAATCCCTTGTAACCTATCTTCCACCATCAATGTGATGTATTCTGCATACGAAAATAGAAGCTCGCTGAAAATTTCACGTGTTCTGATTACAGATAAATAGTGCAATTTGTTATTCGGCTTTTAGATACAGAAAGATTTTATATGAAATTTGAAAAGAGTGAAAGAAGAGAGGGAATTCTTTGCGGTGTATGTAGTTAAATAGTTGAATCTGCAAATAATCAGAAAAATATTCACCTGATGAATCGATATAACAGGAGAAATAAACACGCCCTCTATTCTTTAGTTTATTATAGAAAACTAAAAAGAAGTATAGACTTTCTTGTACTAGCAAGTTTATATCAGAAGCAATTTTGTGTACTAAAAAATTGTATGCGAAATGCTTGGATGTGACAGTCAAAATCTTAATTGATAAAAAATTTAAAGAATTTTTTTTTAGCCAATGGAGCATAATCCAGTTAAATCGTTTAATATAAAGTTAGGGAAAGTTGATACCTGATTGTAAGTTATACAGCTAATAACTGATGCCCTATTTTCAAATTGTCTTTAACCAAAATGTTCTTTAAAGACCTCCAACTGATGCCCAATTACGTTGTACATCTCTGGTCAATAATCCGGAGAATTCTACGACATCTTAAAAATCTTAGCTACTCTGGGGCCAGATATATTTAATAATATCTCATGCTTAAGTCGTACAACAAAATACCGTACTTTTAGTTTAGTTAATGTCGGTCGATCGGGCCAATGATAACGACTAATCTGTGTTTTTAAGGAGTAAAGAGATCCATGTATTGTTGATGTGGAGTTTCTATCTATTTAATTCAAAAATGATAAAGCATGATTAATTTTTGCCGATATTTGCATATTTTGCATATGATTTTTGCTCCTCTTTTGCTCCTATTAGACATTCAATATTCGCTGGCTTTCGAATTTCTGGTTGATTATCGAACAGCGAGTATCCAATGTTAAATTAAAGAATTAAAGTTAAATAATTTTAACAAAGATCACATTCATGTTGAGTACGTTCTACTGTTGAGGGGAACACATTTCAATGTTGTCCGATATTTGCATTGTGTTTCCTTTTTGAGTTAAAATTTTTTATTTATTCACGATTCTATTTACACCCAATTCAGACGATGACTTCAAATCGTAGATTTAATCCCCATTTTAGGAATCTACAAAAATTAATTATCAGTTATACGATGTTCATTTTGTATTTTTTTTACTTATAATCGGTTAATATTCTTTACTTGCTTGCTTGTAAATATTTGTAATGCAATATATTTTTCCATTAAATCATTTGTGTTAAAGAAATGTAACTTTTTCTTAGAGAAAATTTTTATTTTTGTATTAGATTTTCCGCTTTTTATTTCTTTTAAAAAGCACTTGTCACTTCAAAGAGTTTGTTAGGAAACGTTATAGAAATTCTTGTTGTGAGTCGCACATTCTTTTGAACAGAAATTTGCTTTCGATGAATTTTTTCTTTTTTGCAAATTGATCTTCCAAGTCACAGGTGAGAGAAATATGACTTGATGAATAATACAAATGAATAAAATTAACATTAGCGGTTATTTTTGTTAAATGTATGTCATATGAGCACACTATTTTTGACGGATTAGAGCGTGGATATCGGTCAGGACTGATATAGGATGCAGAAACATAAGGGACGGCAGAGTATTAAGGGCTTTATGGCCCAAGTTTAATTCGGCGGACATTCTTTAAGGGCCACTATTGGGGTTATAACAGCACATTGTCAAGTCATAGCTGGGATTAGTAGATGGGATAGTGGCACTACGGATTATTGTAGGATATGTAAGATTGAGAAAGAGTGAAAAACTGTGAAACATGTTGTCTGTCAATGCCCGAGACTTCAGAACGACAGTTGAATGATGTCTCAGAGTGCAAATTAGAGAATATCATTGGGTTCATCATAGGGTTCGGGAGGTTAGTGAACAGACAATGAGGACTTGTTATGACTTCTACACATTTTATATTTTATTTCCTCTGCACTATTTATTTTCTAAATTTAACTTATAATAACTGCCTCTCTACACAGAAAAAAATATTACTTAAATTTCTTTAATCAATTGAATTTTTGGTTTGCTTTTGAATTCTAATTATAGTTTTTTATTAATTTAATTAAATTTCTTAATTTATATTAAATATTTTCAAAAAACAAAGATTTTTCTGTCATTCGAAAAAAAAATTAAAAAAAAATAAAAAATATTTTAAATGACATTTTCTTGAAAATTTAATTTAAAGAATAAATTTAATAATTACTCAAGGAGAGGAATAATAAAAAAAAGTCGCCAATCTGCAAGAGAAAGTTCTGGTAAGTGCACATACATATGTAAAATATGTTCTGTTTTAAATATAATAAATTATTTCGGTTTCATTGCAGGTATGCCAAAATTCATTACATATTTATTGTGTGCCTTTATATTCCTCAGAATTCTCATTTTAATAGGCAAGTTAGTTGAATTTCTTTACTCTGCCTGATCAAGCCTTTTTATCGGCTAACATTCCTTTATATCTAGGTCGTTGAAGCCTAAAAATTTTTTTTGGAAATACGGCTTTTGATATTGTATAGTATGTGTATGTGTGTGGAACCCTATTTCTTATCATTTATTTTATTATACATATAAGTAACGAAATATAATTAAAAATATAGATTCCTTTGTAATAAAAATGTATATTAAGAATAAATATATATAAAAAGAGAATATTTTTTTGCATTTTTTTAAGCAGGTTTAATAAATTTTATTATTGATATAATAAATGCTTTAATTTAATAAATCCCAAATCTCAAATATAGACATGATTAAATTAATTAAAATCATTGTTGAAAATTATGAAAATTTTAATTAATTTTTTAATAGTTTTAATTGATATTTTTCTCAATATTTTTCCAATTAAAACTATTAATTTTCATTTAAAGCAAAATTAAACAATTTTTTAATTAATAATATTAATTTCGTAATTGAAATTCATATTTATTTTTTTCTGTGTATTTAATTATTTCGGGTTTTCGTTTAATTAAATGGCCAACAATGGATAACATTGGTCTCCAAGTATGAAGTGTTTGAAGTATCTCTCGCTTCATGCACCCATTTCATACCATAGCACCCCTTTCATAATAGCAAAAAATGAATATGAATATGGTAGCCAAGTACGAAGTGCACGAAATGCATTTTGATTTGAATGCCCATTTTCATAATAAACCGAAGTAACTTTAACGCATTGCTCGATTGTGTATCTTTCCATGGTTCAAATTGAGTTAGTCTGAAATTGAGAAATGTCAAATGAAATGCAGAAAAAAACTTGACGTTTAGGTGTGGTTCACATTCACCATCGGCCCTTAAAATTTAACCACCCTTCATAGCAGCCAAAGAAATTAGAAATAAAATTGTTAATACGAAATTGCTTATATAAAGGGAAATATAAAAATTTAAGAAAAACTGAACTTGGGCGAAATCAGCTTTTAAACTAAAATAAAGAAAATAATTCATAGTTATACATATTTTTTTCTATAGATTATTTATATTATTTTAATTTTTCAGAAAAAAAAATATCCTTTAAAAATGTATCCTTCTTTATTTGTAAAAGTTTTTATTTAAATATTTCCGTGAAAAATAACATGATTCGGGAATATTGAAGGCTACAAACGACATTTTGTTATGGTGAATTAAAATAAAAATTATTTTATGTAATAAAATAAATATGTACCCATATTAATATAAAAACAATATTACATAAATACAATATAAATAGCATAATTACACATATATATATTTTTTATTTTTTATATTTAAAGTCACGACATTTGGCCATATCGAATTCTTAATTTCCACAAGATACAGTTACATGGTGTCATCTTATCTACAAATACTCCCCATGATTTCCAGTCACCTCAAACATTTCTTTTAATTCAGTTTTTAAACTGTGGATCTAATAATTCAATTATTTCAGTTACCTCGAAAACAATTACATTAAACTGTTAAGCATTTCTTGGACCGACAAAACAACCAACAAAACCTGGCCAAAGAAATCTTTATCGCCGATGGGAGTGCAATTGGTCATTGGTCATTTTGGCCATATTCTAAGGTCATATGGGAAAAAATTTATCTTCAGAAATTGCAAACAAGTCATTTCAAGGTTAACACTCTACTTTGAAAAATAGTTTTTCAACATCCTACTTAAAGGACTGGCAGCGATCAGTGACATCTTAGTTATTTCAAACTCTTACTAAGAACGGAGTTGATAATGAAACGAAAATAAAATACTTAAATTTTTATGCAGTTGTTGTTGATGTTGTTGATTAAGGTGCATATAATTATGTTGCACATAAATATTGTTTAAATAGCTCAACTAAATGTTCATAATTACCAAGAACTGTTGGAGATCAACACAACAAATTGCTTCAGGGCCAACAATAATAATTGCAAAATGACCTCAAACATATTAAAGGCCCAAACTTCTTAGGCTTTTAACTCTCCTTACTTTGCCATGAAGACTAAATGTTAAACGCATTTTTGTTAAGCCCATAATGGCAATAATAAAGATTGTGCGAAAAATTACCTTGATTTGACAAGGTTTATAAAAATTTAACACGCACACACTCACACAGAAACTAACTAGTTGGTTCCAGGACAGAATAGAGCAAACTAAGCTAAACATTAAAGCATCACAGTCAGTTTTGATCATCTACCCATCCGTTCACATTGTCATGGTGATAGAGATGATAATGATGGACCTAAACAAAAATTGGCATACATTTTGAGGGAGATTTGAGAGTGCTCATGTAGTGCTAATGCCAAGTTTTGTTGGCGAAGCAACGCCACATGTATTCTGCTCACACTAATATCGTGATTAGCATCTGCGTTGACAAACTCAGCGGGTGCTAGTTACAGTTTACTTATACATTCGATTATTTCTTTTTTTTCTACACATTTTTCCTTACAAGACAAACTTATTTCTAGTTGGCTACAACTTCTATTTTATTTGCAAAACTGAAACACACACACATGCACACAACTGCTAAGAAAATAAAATCGAAAGACGAAATCAAAAGCAACATTAAGATTGAAAATGTTTAAAACATTCTTCTGCCCCCACCCAAGATGAATAATTATGAACGATCTTTATCCTCGCAAGTATCCTACTGGGTTTGTTAATGCCCGCACATTCCACTAAGCATTGGGCACATCACAAAATTTCTTTAGCTCAAGTAGAACTGGCCAAAGGATACCTGCAGTGTATTCCAAAAATTCTCTAAATACCGAACATATAAAAACGCATGAAAAGCTGATTGTTTGACAAACGAATTCACGCGTATTCCATTTAAACTCGCTAATAGCCGCAATAACGAGCTGTAACGCTGCTATTATAGTGCTGTTCATGCCATTTGTATGTTGTCATCATTGTGATGATGAATCCGTCACCTTGGTTTCCTTTACACGAAATGTCCCTGCCGTATGTATAGTCGTGTACATTTTATTGTGATTTGCAGCAAAATACACAACAACAAAATACTTGTCTGTTGTCCATAAGTATTTTTCAATACTTATGCTCGGAGGTTGCTTTTACCTCTGCCTGTGTTATTAATGATGGAAATTTGAAAATACAGAAGGTTCAATAATTGCAGCATTATTGTACGCGAAATGTGTTCACAGCGGCACATTTATAAGATCGTCATTCGTATGCGTCTTCAAGTCTTTTCTACGCATTTTTAGCGTACTCGCACCAGAACATTCAGCAATACAAATAAAAAAGCAAATTAAAGTGCTATAGTCGGCTGTCTTGGATCTTATATACCCTTCACCAGCGTATATGTATGTGATATTAGGTGTATATATATATAAGACCGTACCAGAGCTGTAAAAAGCTGCAATCAATTGACATTGAAATCAAAGTGATTTCAACCAAACTGATTTCACTCTTTGATTTCTAAATGATTTCAGATTTCAAAATGAAATCTTGTCAAAATTGCAATATTTTTTGATTGCAATCATTTTAAAATCATTTTTTTTATAAATCATTGAATGCAATTAATATAATTGCAATCAATTCGATTGCAATCAAATTTTTGTTGAAATCATGTGATTTCAACAAGTTCCCTTGAAATCATGTGATTTCAATAAATTCCCTTGAAATCACAACTATAGTAAAAGTCCAATGAAATAATTTACATTTGGAATCTAGCGGTTTCTACTAGAATCTGGTGGAAACCTCCAAATTTTTGGTGGAAACCACTAGATTTTAGTAAAAATCACTAAAGTTTTGGTGAAAACCAACAGATTCTATTGCAAACCTCCACTTATATTTGACCAGAAAAATAAAAGTCAAAAACAAAAAAAAAAATTTAATTTTGTGAATTTATTAAAAAAAAGTCATGACAAACATAATATGAACAAAACAATATGAAAAATATTTCAGATTTCATTACTTTGAGCATTTTTTACATTAGAAAGCTCTCTATTGGCTTTTAGTAAAAGTAACTTTTCAAAGTTGCTATCTGAAAGCGATCTACGACGCGGAGAATTTAGCAAGGTTGCTAATGAAAATAACCTTTCTACTGCAGCTGATGATGGTAATGGTACGTTGAATCTCATAAATGTGGATTTCAAAGTCGTTGCGTTGAAAAGAGAGTTCTTTGCAATTTTGCAAAGTAGAGGATATTAGATAATAACAACTAAAACTTATCGGCTCCAAAATGACATGAAAAACGTAGGTTTGTTAGTCATTTCTTGCATTTTTTTTTCTACGGAAGAACTGATTGCAATTAGAAATAATGTTTACCAATTTTGCAATCATTTACAGCTCTGGACCGTACTAGAAGAAAATTTTGCCATACATCTTTGAATACGAAGTATTTTTGCGAATTGTTGGGCGATAGCCTTTTTACTATTTTCGTTATATCTTTGGTACCAATAGGTAGACTTTAATGTGTGTTATAACGATGTTTTGCTTTCAAGGAGACCTATATTTTGTTTTAAGGAATATTGAATTCAGGAATAATTTAAAAAATAGCGACCCGTACGTGTGGCAATAAAAAAGTTTGAAAAAAAAATTAACAAAATTATTAGCAAAGATACAATGATTTTTGCTTTGAGTTTCTGATATTAGGGTTTTGGGAACTGCATTCCGAGTGGAATTAAGTTTCTTCGAATAGTCATGGCAGTGCAGTTGTTTTAAGCAACAATTTGATTTTATTTGAAACACAGAAACCAGTTGTGGTTCGCAATTATACTATTGAGCAATTTGAGTGCAGGATAACACGCGCAAAAAAAAAACATGGTAACGACATGATCATGACGTTCAAATTATAGTCTCTATAAAAATATTTGGTTATTAATTAAAATTAGTACAATCAACAAATCGCAAAGGTTGTCTATTTCGTTTGTAAACCTAACATAGCTATTGCATGATACTTTAATTAAAAATAATAATATTATCTTGCAACCATTATATGTTTTAACCACAGTCATTCAAATCAGTCATAGCATGTTGCTCTTCGATTATGATTACCACAACCAAGTTTTTTTGTACTGTCTTTAGTTTGTAAAAAAGTTCACGAATTATCTGGACGATACTCGTTAGCAGAGCAACTGAACTTATGCTGGTCAGATCTCACAGAAATTCGTACTATGGCATACTCTATCAGGTGTGGAGCTAACAGCTGTAGTGTATGACTAGTAAAAAACCGAAACAATTGATCCGGGTTTTTGCGGGGTAATTTTTATTATTTGACACTTGTCGCCATTTACAAAACTAATAGCATCTCGCAATAGGTTGACGCAGTTATCCTGGTATAGAAAGTCTAATTTAACTAAAAAGGTTAAATTCTTTTAACAAAATTTTTGTCTATATCTTTACTAGTAATGGACCGTCTGGACTTAGTTTATAAGTTTCTACAAATTAGCTTGAAGACATACAAATTAGCATATTGTATTAAAGCTAAAAAAAATGTTCTTCTGTAAGCCAAGTGGCAGTCGGGTTTTTGTTTATATCTCGTTTATATGGCGATTTTGTAAGTTATCAACAGAAAAATTTAAATTTAAAAAAATTAAATTGGTTTTTGTTCCACAAAAATTTGCCAGTATCTTTGCTAGTAATTGATAGTTAGGACGTATCTAAGGATGTTTTTAAGACCAATCTAGCTTGTAAAAAATAAAACGAGAAAAGCAAATTTTAATTTAAAAAAAATTTAGAGCTTGTAAGCCCAAGAAATAATAATAAGAAAAGGTCGTTAAATCAATATTCAATTAAAACTTTTTTTATTCGAAAGATCAATAAAATTACATGACATCAACGATTGAAAATGATTTCAGGCATATCGATACCGCAGATATTTGTTTACGTGTGATATACTATTGTTAAAACACTAGCACCCATAATATTAACCTGTGAAAATCTGCCTGAAAATAATCGAAAGTATCAATTCGACAGGTATGTTTCTCTAAATCAAATAATCGCCAAATTTTGATTAATAAATGCATGGTTGCTTGCGGTCGCTATATGGCACGTAGCAAAATTTATTAAAACTTTGTCTTGCCCGGATTAATGCCATCTCTATTTTTACAAAAAAAATACTTGATCGTGGTGCAGTAGCGATCTTCATTGACCATAACACGAGTTTCGGCAACATTTTTAAGAAATAAGACCGGATGATGCGGTGTAAACCGCACCATACGATGCATATTTCTAAATGTAATGGAGACTGTAGGGTCTGTTGTGGGTTGGTCCCATTTCATACGCACCAATTTTGTTTATTAACAAACACGTTAAGCAACATAATCCTCATCGCTGAACACACAAAGTCGTCTATAAATTATGCGAATCGATAACGTAAAACACCTATTATACTTGCATACATACTTGAGTAAGTTGCAAGCACGTCAGTAAGTTGTGTGGCAATTGCAAATCATTGATTATTTTGTACAAAAGCAGTAATGTTTCTTTGGCTTATATATTAGTTATAGATGTGTCGATCTTGCTGGTTTTCAATAGCGAAATTCTTTCAACTATGTTTGATACATTAATACTATATACAAGTTCGTAGAATATATGAAGAATATATCAACCTACACAAGGACGGGGTGCCCCGGTGGACTAGTCAGTAGTGTGCTAGTCTGCTAGTTTAGGGGTTGCGGGTTCGATTACCGCCAGAGACTCTGGACTGGTCTGCTTCTCTTTCTCTTCTATTCTAACTATTTCTATACTTATTATATTCTTCTCTTCATTTCTATATTAAGGCGTAACAATGGACCGTAATGGTCTCCGGATGAGGGTGTGAAGGTAACTTTGCACCAGCCTTACCTACCTACCTACCTACCTACACAAGGACAGACGAACTCCTTTATCTATAAGCTTTCCAAATATGAATCTATAATTTATATGTTTGCAAATAAATTTTAGGGAATTTTCAAATGGAATAACCAACATAAAAGTGTGTATATGCCCTTATATATATTTGTGAAGGGTATAATAAAACTGATCGATTGTACACATTTCGCCACACTTCCTCAACGACCCTGAGAATCTGTGAACATTTAATGTCTGCCTCACTATTCAATCACTGCACTGTGTGCTGCTTTACCATACTTAGCGATGAATTTGAGGGTCATCACAAATTCAGCGCAAACAACAACACGCTCACAATAATTTCAACAACAACGACATTTTTGTTGTATTCAAAATAAAGTTTTGTCATCTTCTTAAGAATCTCTACTAATTTATTTTTGTATGTGTATAGTCAGTCATTATGGCTTAAATTTTATTATCATTTTTATGATGCATTTATGAGCTATTTGCGAGCTGTTTTTTTTTTCTTCTTCTTTCCTTCTTTTCTGCTGCAGTTGAAATACAAAGATGTTGCTTCCAAATCAATTGAAATAATAACGATTCTATGAAGCAATTTGTGTAAATTTCTCTTCTGCAGCAGTTAAAATAAAAACAAATCTTGCTTCCAAATCAACTGAAATAATAAAGATTCTGCGAAACATTTTGTGTAAATTGTCATTGTCACGAAACACTTACTCACATTTAGGTAGATTATTGTTAAATAATAAATCATATATACAACTTTCTAAATGTATAAATAGTTGGGCTAAAATTGGTCGCGTGGAAGGACGGTTAGTGAAAAAAAAAAATCCTCCAAATTTATTTGTATTTTTTTTTTAATATTTTATTGCAACTATTTTCCAAATAAATGCCAAAATGCCGGACTTAAAATTAAATGCACTAACAATTACAATCGAGGATCGTTATAAAAACGGTAGGCGCGAGATCTCGCAAAGCGACGCAATTTCTTGTCTTTTTATGTTTTTCACTACCTACAGGCATACTTGCTTACACACACACACACACACACACACATACACTCAACACACGCCCAAATATTGACCGTAACTTTTCAAAAGCAAAAAGGATGGAAATGGTTGTACAAATAAAATCAAAGATATTAAGTGTAATTTACATACAAATACAAATAAATATTTATTTATTTGACCTTTTCTATTTGTTTACCTCATTTCCTCATTATCGCTTACTTCCGCGAATTTATTTTAATTCCCAAAGTTTGTTTGTAATTTGTATTGTTTATTAGCCTTGTAATATGAAAACAACAACAACAACAAAAATATAAAAAAGTTAAACAAACTTTAAAGTATGTACGTACAAACAGTTGCTGGTGATAATAAAAAAGTCGTCGTCACAGAAAACTAAAGTGTTAAATGTTTGTTGCTTTTAGCCGGCATCATTTGAAATTATTATAAGAGTAAAAACTGTATTTAAGATGGTTACAAGCAAATATTTACAGTTTCATTTCCGTTTCCATTGATTACATACATATGAATTAACTCTTTCTTTCCAAACACTTAACAACAAAGTCAATTGTCAAGACTTTGTGACAATGTTTTAACATTATGTTCTAGATACTAAAATCGTCGAGGGCAATGGTTATCAATCAGGTATGTGAATTCAACTATTAATGGTTAAATTAAAAATTAATTGCCCGGCGCTTTTGCCAGATTTTTCAGCACCCTACAATTTTATTATTATTTTTTTTAGATATTTTAAGGAGGGAATTTATGTGAACAAGCTCGAGACTATGCTTAAACTCAAGGCTTATATTGTTGCGCTAAAACCACAAATTTTTAAAGATTTTATAGAAAATAATCTAAAACGAGCGAGGCTAAAAACGTGAATCATTTAAGTGAGATTATTATTAAACCACACGGTGACTTTTAACCTTTTGTCTTTATGACAAAACAAATTTAATTCCATTTGTCCATTTACGTCCTAAAAGCTACCTTATATGGAAGTGAAATATCGGAATAAATAAAAGAGTTTTTATGAAAAATTATTATTCCCAAGGTCCTCTAAAAAGATAAAATAAAGCAAAATATTTTGAAGCACCATATTGATTTCTTTTAAATTATTTTCGCTTGAACTTTGTTGCAGGGTCGCAAAACAAATGCATTCGGTGTTTAAATATTCCTGCAATAAACATTTTTTTACTTTGCCTCTCTACTGAGTTCTACTTAAAAGTAGTTTTTTTAGATAATTTTTACATTAAATACCATGGAAGTATTCTTCTTATGTTAACCTTGACTGAAGCATTGGACCCCAACCATCCTCTTAAATCGGATTCTATTGCAAGGTGTTTGGCTGACGTCATTCCATGAGTAGTTTGCAGCTCGGCATCATTAGACCTTCTCCACGTTTTTGCAGGTGCAACAACTCGTCGGCCTCTAACATGCGGATTCCAACGAATCGCATGTTGATTTTCAAAATGCGTATCCTTTCTACCAATACTGTCGCTGACATAACTCCACAGGATGGTTTGCCGCATTATGTAAATCAGCATTTCGTTGGCGTTAAGATTAAAGATTCAACAATAAATACATTTCCTTCTTATTCTATTCATACTTATAATTTGTATTTCCTTCCATTTTTTAATAATGTTGTGTATTTAACTTAAGCTATCTTTACACCATTTGATTTCTCATCTGAGTTGAGCTACTAAACATTAGTTTAAAGCTGTCCTTGTATCCAAAAACTTTAAAATTTATTAGATTTGACTTAAATGTACTTCTGGGAAGCTATTCTAAATTAAAAAAATTAAAGATTATATGTCTGGACGTAAATCAGTTGTTATATTCAGATAAGAACTCAGATAGTGTAAAGACAGCTTTACTCCTAGGTCATCCTTGACATCTACTAGGTAACTCGGAGTAGTTATGTTGGTTACTGGTTTTCATAGTACATGTTCTATCCAATTCCATTTCCATCTGGCAATTTGATTTTGTATTGGCTCATCATCTGCTCGTTTCCATAGCTCAGAATATCATATTGTTGCAGGCAAAGAAACATTAAACAAATACATCTGCATCTGCAGAATTAGATTTGAAAGCCATACATGAGAGTCTATTTTGCACAGAAATAAAAGATGTAAATTTTGGTTTTAAATGAGATCTGGTTAGACCACCAAATTGTATTTAATCGTCCGTACCCCACTTTCGCTCTTTTCAGTATGCTATTCACATCGTCATCTACTGTTTCTTCTGCTGTCATCCTAGATAGCAAAAACTGTCAACATATTCTGGTTGCGTCTTCCGATTCTTATTGAATTATTGTGATTCGTGGTGTTTATTTGCATGGCTTTTGTTTGCTCAGGTTTATCTTGAAACCCACTTTCTTTGTGTATGCCAGGTGGTTTACTTTGCTTTGCATGTCAGTGAACAGTTGTCGTCCTCCAGTCTAAGTCTAACAGATGATGGGTTTAAATCCAAGAAATTCCTCTTTTGCTCATGGTCAATTCCTTCCTGACGCCGTCTGGAACAAGCGATAGGTACAAACCTAGTCTCAACTAGCTTTTGTATTAAGGATCTATTAGTGAGACTTGCTGAGAGGAGTCACTGTCTAGATTATTAGTTTATTAAACAATATTTTTTTTAGGTACACATTTGCTTCGAAGGACTTTACATATGACAGTTTGTTGAATTGTATTAAATGCCTTTTTAAATTCAATGAATACTAAGGAACCTTTCGGTCCTATTTGGGATAACATGACCCGGAGAAAGTTTGAATGATCCTAACTCGTTTCTAAAAATGTCACAGCCGTACTTTTAAGTTTTAAATTAACCAAAAAGTAACGGTCCCCAATTTTTAGCAAGTTTATTCATAAGAGTTAAATATTAGTTAATGAGAAGCTGCCACGGAGGTTATGTCATTTGGTAAGAGAAAGTAATTTTAACATAATTTTTATGTGGCCTAAAATCCTCTAGTTCATTACGTAGTGACTCTTTTACGCAGCATAATCTTCTTTGGATCAATATTTTACATATGATGTTTAGTAATGTCACCCGCAAGCAATTATGAAAGTCCCCTAGACTATCCTTTTTCGGCAATTTTATAAAGTTTTATAAGAAACTTTGTAGTTGAAATAGCCGAAAAAAAATATTTACTTGGCATGGCACTTTCAACTCTTCTAATAAAAAAATTTAATTGCACAGGGACTAAAACAAAGTGTGTGAAAGGTGTGTTAAAATATCATTAAATGGAAGTTGTTGAAAATTAATATTTTCTTTGTAAGGGCGTGGCAATAAAATGTTTAATAACAATCCTTGTAGTAGATATTGAAAAGCCCTTGATTTTGAACATATACAAAGAGTGAAACTAAAGATTTAATAAAAACACGCTTCTTGTTTGAAAAAAATGTGCTGGTCGCATGTGCAACATCAATATATTGTTAATGCTGATGTCAAACTCTCTTATAATTGGTCTTCAAGTGTTATTTTATGAAAACTGCTAACCGTATTTGCAGTTCAACTGTTTCAATTATCTAAATTTTCAATTTGCTTTTTTTATACCCGCCACCAAAAAAATGGTGGGGGTATATTCATTTTGTCATTCCGTTTGTAACACATCGAAATATCCATTTTAGACCCCATAAAGTATATATATTCTGAATCGGGGTTTGATTTTATGACGATCTAGCTATGTCCGTCCCTCTGTCCGTCTGTTGAAAGCACGATAGAGGTCGCACCGAAAAAGCGAAAAGGGGGCTCAAATTTTGCCAGAATCTTTCTTATAGACAAGGTTTGTTTGGTATTGAAAATGGGCTAAATCGGAATATTAGGAAGAGAGTTATAGCTCGAAAAGCAAGAGTAGGTCGAAAAAACCGTGTCCTTCAAACATCGAATAAAATGGAATTGTGTCCAAACGCCTTAACGTAGACTCATGAAACTTCGAATATATATTTCTTGGGTAAAGACAATATTTTTCCCCGAAAATTGTCTAAATCCATGCATTAGGAGAGGAGTTATCGATCAAAATGTACGAAAATTTATACCGCACAGTGTATTTTTCGGTATATTTAAAAACAAAAACGTCATAAAAGCAACAAAATTGGATGTACGACTCTGAAATTTTGCACACTTTGCTTTTTGGTGATACGCTTTCTTGTAACGGCAAACCAATGTGCCACGCCCACTTTTACGCCCACCTCCCATATAACGTTTTAACTAAAATTCATATAATTTCTCTATTAATAAAGATTTTAGAATAATAAAGGCCTATATTGAAACACCTCAGTTGTACTCATTCGCAAAAATAACTTTGACACGCCTACTACAACTCCCACTTTTCACGTTATCTGCCGTTAATGAAATTTAAAAGCTCATAAAACCGCTAAAATTAGAGGTATGATGATAAATTTTGCTACGTCTATCCCCCTAGGCAATTTCATTACTATGCCAAAAAATTAAGGTTCCACGCCCACCTCCCATATAACGTTTTACCTAAAATTCATATAATTTCTCTATTAATAAAGATTTTGGAATAATAAAGGACTTTATTGAAACACCTAAGTTGTACTTATTAGCAAAAACAACTTTGACACGCCTACTATAACGCCCACTTTCACTTTTGAATTGTGTCCAGACGCATAAACGTAGTCATGAAACTTCGAATATATATTTATCGAGTCAAAAGAATATTTTTCCCTGAAAATCGCTTAAATCTATGAATTAGGAAAAGAGTTATAGATAAAAATGTACGAAAATTTATACCGCACAGTGTATATTTAAAATTTAAAACGTAATAAAACTGACAAAACTATATGTACGATTCTGAAATTTTGCAAACATGGCTTTTTGGTCAAAGTCTTCGTTATATATTAGCATTTATTCATCTTACACTGCGCCATTTTTTGTACTGTAGCTAAATATAAGATAAAGATGATAAGATAGATGACTCTACTAGCAACTACTAGATGACATGCTAACAACTTATGCTTATGTTCTCCTGAAATTATGCTCAATTAAAAATGGGAATTTAGGAAAATTTTGACCTAAGTCAAAAAAAATTATCTCTAAACATTATAAACAATTTATTTTCATGTACTAATGGCTAACAAATTTTAAAATTATACAAAACTTATTTCGTTTGAAAATCTTTTAAAAGCAAAATGTTATAGAAGTTTAAAAATCAAAATCTTACTAATAAATTTCCCGTTTTAGAAAAATGCAGAGAATGTATATTTTAAATCACCCTGTGGCCCTTAAAATTTAACCTTAAATTCACTTTCTTCCTCTTAAATTCATGTAAATTATCTATGAATAAAGATTTTGGAATACTAAAGGACTATATTGAAATATCTAAGTTATGTTTATTAGCAGAAACTTTCATTGAAAGACTAAATTTACGAAAACATTTTACTAGCATACCGAAGTTATAATGGGTGGTTTAATTTTAAGGGACTATGTTGATTTTGAATAAAATTATTATGAAATTATTATCATTTATTTTTATAATGATAATATTTGTATGCTTCAATTATGTATGGAACAAAATATCAGCCAAATGGCCCCTGCGACCTCAACGGCACACCACGATCCGAAAGTCCAAATTTTTAATAACACTGTTGATGCTCAATTTTGGGCACGATGATGAGTCGAAGTTGACTGTTTTTTTGCCACACTATCGTGAAAAACAGGAATGCTTCTCTTTTAACGAATTAAGAAGGCATTCATAGATGTTCTAACATTTTATACAGACCTGTTTTAAATTTAAAATTTAACCACCCTCTACAAAGAAAGTGATGTTTATTTTATTATAAAGAGATTATTCCAAGCGATTAACAAGATAATAAATATTGTGCTTTAAATTACAGAAAATTGGTGGTGGGTATAAAAGATTCGGCACAGCCGAATATAGTGCTCCTACTTGTTTCTTCTTCCTTCTCTTCATTAGGTAAGCACAGCAGGCCTATCATACTATTATCTGTACTACTAACTAACGTACTACTTACTTAGAAATTATCTATCTTCTGTATTTAATACTTTAAAAAAATGTTTTTCTATAAATTTATTTTTAATTTTTTTTTCTCACAATTAACTTCTTAACTACTGTTTCGAGTAGTTAAATTGCAGCACCAAGTACTTGCTTATGTAACTGACATTTACTATAGATCTATTGCTTTTGTTGTTATTATTTCCTTATCCATAACAATTTTGAAATTCAAGTGCAAAAACAAAAATTAAAAAACAAATAGGAAAAAATCGACTCACTGCAGTCATAAGTACTAGTTCTTGTTGATTTTGTTGTTCATGTTTAATTCAGTTCAGTTATCTAAGATTGTCATGCTACCACTTGGTGTTGTTCGGAGCTGTATTGACGAAATGGGTTGTTGTTTTTTGGTATTATTCTCCAGATAAACTTACACTTGTTAACTTGTATTTGAAGTGTTTACTACTTGTAAAACGTATCGAAGTAATGTTTAAAAAAAGTAAGCGCAGAAATAAATCCCTGTTGTCATTTCCTCGTTTTGTTTGTAACAGACGCACTACACTGTGCTTTGTCTTTGAACAAAATTGATAGAGTAACAAAATCGTTCAAAATAAAAGAGCGTTTACATTAAGACTACGCTATCAAACGCGATAAATTTTACAATACCTTTTAAAATTTAGATTTTAAGGAAGTTGTAAGATTTTCGGAAATATTTATTTTTTTCTTTGTTACTTTTGTAACGGCTGCGACATTTTTACTAAGCGTTTAATTATTAACTCAACTGCTTATCCATTTCATTTAACTATTAATATTATTGTATTGTAAAAATTATTTAAACAAAATTTTAGAAAATCATTTTTAATCAAAATGTGGTTAAATTTTTTTTTTTAATTTAAACTAGCTGGCTCTGTTCAGGACCAAGAAGTTGTTCCCAAAAACATTCATAAAAGTGGTTTTTCGTATTTTAATGTTCTGACTATATTCACCGCTATCATTTTCTGGCGATAACAAAGTGAGCTTGTTTACCATCAGTTGTCTCTAGTTGTATTAAGTACTTAGTACTAAAATATACGCTTCCTCGCTATAGCAGTTCTTAATATCTATTGAATACTCAAGTTATTTTTTTTTTTAAATAAAAAATTAATTTTCGACAAATTTATTAAAAAACATGAAAAGTACTGTGAAGACATATCCGGAAAATATCTTTTATCTCAGCCAAGATCAATGCTTCAAAAAATGTACCTTTTGGCCCATTCATTTTATTTTTAAACTTAACTTGGATCACAAGTCCCTAATTTTAAAATTCTAGATTCATAAACTTAGAAATTGCAAATTTAACATAAAAATGGGAACGAGTAAGAGTGCTATATTCAGCCGTGCCTAATCTTATATACCCTTCACAACGTGTAGTCATGTAATAACAATTGTTTGCATCACCATTCATCTCATATGAAATACGTACATACATATACAAAACATACATATGTATATAAAAACATCCCAATGTAAAATTATAAATTGAGTTTACGTGTGATTTTGCAAAAAAAATATAAAAAAAATAAAAAAATTTGTTTGTCTTAACTAGGATTCGAACCTACGTTCATCCAGTTTGTATTGGTGTGAAAAGTCGAGGTGGTATAGATTTTTTCATCATATCTCAGTTGTTTATTTTTCTGATTTTCAATATCGATCAGCTCTCGAATATTTCTGATATTATGGTACCTTACACGGGTCTTGAGAATGTCTGGGCGCTTCAAAAAGTTGATTTCAACGTACACACTGACAGACTAAAAAACGGACAGTGCTTAATTGACTCCCCTATTCATAAACTTTCAGAAAATATATACTTTATGGGGTCGGTCGGAAATGAAAATTGTAGAAATTTCACACGGCTTGGAGCTTGGAGCTAAAAGGGCCAATGTCACTTTCTTGCTCTTTTGAGTTAATCATTGCATTAGATTTGTTTTCTTGCTCTATTTCATTATGTTAAAACAGCTAAAGTCAGACTTAACCTAGAACAGCTTCATAAAAAAAATGCTGGCCAATGTCACTATGAAAGCACCTATAAAAGTTAAAGTTCAATTGCAATTTTCTCAAAAGTAAATATTTTGACATTGGCCCTTTTAGCTCCAAGCCACAGATATATACCCACCCATACACTCACTGTAAAGGTAATAAAAAGTAATTTTTCGGTTTTGTGATGTACAAATTCAAAGTTTAAGAAGTTTAACCCTGTTGGTAGGTTTGGACCATTTTGGTCAATTTTTTTTTCTTTTTGCTTTAACTTCGCAACCATTCAAGATATCAACATAAAACTTTAGCTCACGTGGTATTTTTTTATTGTATTGTTTCTAACAAATTTTCAATTATCTATGATAAGTAAAAAATGAAAAAAATAAAAAGTTACGAAACTTAGGTTTGGGACCATTTTGGTCCACCCATATTTATTGTTTTATTCTTATCAAAAAATTTTCAGAAATGGTGGATAAATCGTTTAAAATTCTCAGTACAGGATGAGCAAATTATTTTTCGTTGTAGTTTGCAAATAAATTTATTGCACATGATTCACTTATTATCACAATTGGATCTACAGCAGCCGCAGATACCACGTTTTATTGTAGATGAGATTTTTGTTACACCGCTCATAGATGCTACACAATTAGAAGTTCATGTTCTAATTTCAGTCAAAAGCTCTGCGGATGATTTGTTTTTAGGTAAGTGGGATCGTTTTATCATGTGTTCTTGAGCCAAGGATAAACTCAGCTGGCGTAAAAATTCTGGTCTCCTACGATTTAGATCAATTGGTACCAACGAAACATCGATTTCTGAAAGTAATATAAATGCATTCATCCATACTTGTTTGTATTTTCAACTATTATTTTTTCTTACACTGGCGGAAAAAATAACAAAAAATATCGTGGCATTTGGATACGGCAAATCGAGTTGGCCCTGGTTGTATGGAAATGACATTCTTAGCTAAAGTTCCAACGCGGCGGTCTAAAGGAGCTGCGCTCCATTGCATTTTGTTTTTAGCAATATACAGTAAATTTATATCAGTGACTCCTGCAGCATCTTCTTCGTTTTCTGACTCAGAATTATTTGTCAGAGTGCTTTCACATCTAAAATTTTTATCCTAAATATCGCCGATTTTCCATTTTTTTTTATCAAAGCAAACATATCAAACACTGAACACAAACTAAAATAAAACTAATATGTACTAGTTATATGGCGAGATAGATTAGAAAAACACAGAAATAATGTAAACTCAATATGAAGCGGCAAATCGTCATCATGGCAAAGCAATAAAATTTGGGGGAATCACAAAAATATATCAGAATGTTAAAACAGGCTTATAAATAAAATTATTATTACAGTATGTCATCCAGTGGTCAAAGTTTGACCGTTATTATGTTTAAGTTATTTTTGAAACTAAAACCTATTTTAAATGAAACTAAACTCTATTTGTTTGCAGATTATTATAAATAGTCAAAAAGTGCGTTTTTGTGCATTTATTACATAAAAAAATGGTATGGACCAAAATGGTCCTATACCTAAGATTTGTAAGTTTTTTTTACCTGCCAGCAGGGTTAAATATGTTCTTAGCAATAAAATATTTTAATAGACATATTTTAAAGTAAATATGTTCTAAAAAGTACCAAACTGTTTTCCTTAACTTTTCCCTTTCTACCCCGTTGTGAATGTGTTTCAAGTTTTACAAAATTACATAATCTTTTTTGTCTTTTAAAAACTCCGTTAAACAATTTATATGAATTGGCCTAGTAATTAGGAATTATAAATATTTTTCCGTAAATTCCTCTTTTGGTTACCTTTTTCATCCGCCTAAAAGTTTCCAACAATTTTACCTAAATAATTGTCCATATTCTAATGGGCGATAAAAATAATCAATTCAAGTTCTATGGTAAAATATCAGAAATTTATTTTATTATTACCAAAACGAGGGAAAATTTTTACTCTATATGCATGTGAATTTGAAAAATGTTCAAAAATCCCATATATATTTTTTCGCTGAGTAACTTATGCTTTTAAAATTTTTTTCGTATGTTTTTATATTTGGAAATTACATGGGGTATCGAAAAAGTACCAAAATATAGTTTTACCCCTTTTTGTTTCAGCTTGCTGTTGTCAGCTTATTGTTGAGTAGATTACTACACCTTTTCAAGTTAATCTATATCACTTTTAGTTTGGAAGATATAAGATTACCGATTTTTCCCGTCTTTACCTTTTTAAGTTCGAATTTACAACAATCCCTTCTGAGCGGAACTATACATCAAATAGAAAACGCATTGCCTAAGTTTCATGTCTCCAGCTTTTTGCGTTTAGGCTGTACAATGATTAATCAGTCACGGCCTTATTCATAACAAAAAGTTAGCCACAGTTTATACACTACGTACAACGAGCTGCTAACTAGAATGCCGATTAAGCTTGGCAGCTCGTAATATGAAAATTTAAAAAATAAACGAACATTCTATTTTTTTATAAAAAATGGAAAAGCAAGGCAAACAGTCTGTAAATTGGGTGCAAGATGAAAATGTAGGTAAAAAATATTGATAATGTAAAACAGCAACACATGACAGCTTTTTTTCACAAGTTGGCAAACGTTTGGCAGCTCGTTAACAAGAGTTTAGCAAATCGTTAGCCAGAGTTTGGAATTGTATTATGAATAAACCTTGTGCTAACTTAATGCCAACTTTTTGTATAAATAAGGCCGTCAGTCTATTAGTCAGAAAGTCACGTTACTACTTTTTAAATATAAATTTAGCGACAGTGGTTTCTAAACGTGTATCAAATCTGAAAGTTTTAATATAAAATACAGTTTAACTTTAGATTATTTGTATACCCTATACCATGGCAAGAGCATATACAAATGTGTAATTCTGTTTGTAATTTAAAATTTAGCAAAAAAAAACTTATTTAAAGAAAATTTATTGAATCAAATATGTTGTTAAGATCCAAAATTTTTTGAAAATTTTCTTTCCAATAATGCTTCCAAATTTCAACAGATGTTTTCGTGTAATATTTACATGGAGCACGGAGTTTTATGAATAAATAAACCTTGTCTTTTTGACACTCAGTAAAATTCATTTATAGAACTAATTGTGGGGTAATTTTTGCTTAGACACGTATTTTGTTTTTGTTCCTAGAACTAACATAATATTTAACAATAATAAATAAATAATTGGCACATGTTGCAAATTTATGACCTTGACTTATTACACTGGCACAAGAGCAAAATCTCAATTTCCAATTCTGTCCATTAAAAGTAATAGAAATGCAAACATTACTGATCAAACAGATGAAATTTAATTAAGTTTACGAGACAACATAATACGATGTGTGAAGATGTATTGACATAATTCCGTAAACAATCAGTGCTGATGATGTCAGAGTCGCCTTGAGCTGTAAAATGAGTTTATTATGTTCCAGCAGGACTCATCGAAAATAAAAAGGAAAAAACAAAGAAACCAGCAACACATTATGCAGATAACAACATGCAACATTGTTGGTCAATACTCGTAAGTGTAGGGGAAGTGAGTATTGTGGGGTTTGTAATTAATATAAAAAAAAAAATAACGATTGACATAGAATGCACAACAGATCACCAAAGTCAACAAAACAGATGCTTTTAACTATTTCACACCCCCTAAGGGCATATCATTTATTACTTTTGTCTGTCTAAGTATAAGCAGTATGTGTCAACATACATGATTCTAAATATGTAAGACAAATTTGTAAGTGCTTCTACATATTAACAGTCACAATCATTACCATAATGAAATTAAATTGTATAGTTTTTGATTTCTCAATAAATTCATTATTAAGTTTAGCACAACAAAATGATAAAGTCATTAAAAGTTTTAATGAATTTCTTATCTTATTACTTACTACAAACATGCCAAGCACTTAATACAAAATGTCAGCCGAAAACACAGTACACAAGATAAGACAATTCAATATTCAATTACAAAAAATTTATTATTGATGATGAGCACATATACACATACCACATATGTACTCTCACAACAGCAGCATTCTGATAATTTTTCAAAATATTCCCATGATAGTTTTTAAACAGTTTGTTTGAAAACAGCAAAACATGATAAGAGTCATTTGAAGTAATACTTCAGCCTAACGACACAAAATATTAAGGGGCGTTCTGAGTAGTTCACCCATTAATGTAAATTTCACATTCAATCAGTCAGTTCGTCAAAACTAAAGCCGCAGTTATTTTAATTTGCCACTCACTTTACAATCGAGCTTAAGGTTTAACAATAAGTTGTTCAAAATAATAATCATTTGAAAATTGTAATCTTTTATTGTCCATAAATAAAATTAAATTGTTATTTGTTTATTTTTTTAAGGAAAACAAAATTTTTTTATTCTCATGAAAATGTTGATATCTAAAATTACATACACACATACATACATACACATACAGATTTCTATGTTATGCAGATGCTTAATGGTCATGGTTGTTTCAGGTCGTAGCTATACAGATTAGGTCATGATACTTCTCTGTACTGTCCGAGTGTTAATGTCGAGGAGAAAGCTGAACACGAATTCTTTTTTTGCCCACGAATCTTGCAGAGATGATAGGCCATAGTGTTGATCACAATAATATATCGGAGATTACGTTGTCCTCTGCACGCACTTGGTAGTATGTATGTATGTATGTGAATATGCTAGATTAGTTCTCATTGAACTTCGTAGGGTTGAGGGGATCCGTAATGGGATATCATAGTTTACATAGCTACAAAAGTAGACCGATAGGGACAGCAAACGACGCCATATTTTTTGCCGCTCTTTTGACATTTATCTTCAGTAAGGTTTGCATTTCATGATGGAAAGATATACGAGCCAACAACGAGTCGAAATTATTAAAATTTACTACCGAAATTCGGAGTCAGTGGCCTCAACGTTAGGAGCGCTACGTCCAAAAATATCATCTTCAGTGATGAGGCTCATTTCTGGCTGAATGTCTTCGGCAATAAGCAAACTATGCGTTATTGGTCAGACATCAATCCACATGTCATCCATGAGTCATCATTGCATCCCGAAAAAATTACGGTTTATGGTCCGGCGGCGTCATTGGGCCGTACTTCTTCCGCGATGATCAACACCGGCACGTTACTGTGAATGGGAATCGCTACCGTTCAATGATAACAGAATATGTTTGGCCCCAATTGAATGATATGGACTTGGAGGACATGTGGTTCCAACAAGACGGCGCCACAAGCTACAAAGCGAATGTCACAATCAGTTTATTGGAAACCAAGTTTGGAAAGTGTGTCTATGGTCTATGCCAACAAGTCAGCGACGATTGATGAACTTCGTACAAATATCGAACGTGAAATTGCAGCAGTATCGCCCGATTTATGCTTAAAAACCGTCGAAAATTAGGTTCAGCGTCTGGGCTTCTGCGAGCGTGCCCGTGGTGGCCATGCAAAAGAAATCGAGTTCCATACATAATGGCAACGAACGTACTTTCACAGGAATAAAGAATTTTATTGATATATAAAACCGTTTTTGTTTTATTAAAAAAAAACTATTAACCCTAAAAAACCCTTTACCTTAAAGTTGTGAAAAAACTTAAGGTATAACTTTCGAAGCCTTGGTCATAACTATTGACGCAGATTGGCGTAACTGGAGAAGCTCAGCCATTTCACACTATCGTTTATAATCGTTAAGGTATGTTCACATTAGGCAAAAATTTTTCTGAACTCAATAGGTTCAAAAACTAATGGATGGATGGATTTTAAAAAAATTTGGTACGGGTTAACATGTAAGATATTTTTTATAACGAGATAATATTTAACTACTAATAGAAAAATAGCGAATAAAATGATATTTAAAATGGTATTAGAAGGTTGATAAGAAACAAATGCATAACCAGACACGACAGAGTGTGAAATATAAAACAATTCGTTCTAACAACAATAAACAGTTGACTTTCAGTAACAATGATATCAAGATTTATCTCAAAATGAAAACAATGCGAAAATAATGTTGGGGCCAGTAATGCGGACCGGGTTCAACCAGAATTATAAGAAATTTAAGATTTGCGTTCTTAAATAACATCTGTGTGGGTACCTAAGCCATCTTATCTAATTACATACAGATTAGCAAAAAAAATAAGTTTTTCTGTTTTACTTTAAACAGAGGCGAAATTAATTTTTCCCCGAAAATCACCTCTATTATACAGTAGTACGATAATTATCAGCCTACTATGAGGATTATTCGTTCGTAGTCAACCAAAATTCATTTACAATCTGACAAATACCCGCAATTATAAATAATTCTTATGCGCCTTACAGGTGCATGTGTTTGTATTTATTTTAAATTCACTTTATGGTTAAGTTACAAAGTTGCAACAATTTAGGTAGTGAATTTTAACTATTTTGTACCTGTGGACAATTGCCTTAATGGCTTAATGGCATTTTTCTAAATTTATTCCTAAAGCATATTTATTCATCAGGTAGTCTTGGTTCGTCAGACTACTATTTTTTCCGTTTATTTTAAACATAGGCCATGGTGTAATTACATAAGGTGACAGCGTAAAGGAGAGTGATTTTCGGCTTTCTTTTTTTATGTATGAAGTTTTACAATTTCCGGAGTTGCAATCATTTTTTTAATATGTAGTTTGACATACTCCAGAACACAAAAAAATTATCAGCTGGGCTGGCACCGCCACCTTGCATAAGTGTACCCTGACATAGGCTGTTTAAGTTTTTATATAAAAATAATCTCTCTCTTCTCTCATTAATTTCAAATGTCAAAATAAAGTGTGTTCAAATTTGAGGTATCATATTAATTTAAATAAAAAAAATAAATTTTTAGTTTTAGTTAAAAATGAAAAATTATGTCGGTCAAGAGACATTTCCTACTGGCTCGGCAGGCTCCCAAATTTTTTACCACAATTCTCAATCATGTTTTTAATAAAAACTGTTGTCAGTATTTGATATCTGACGCCAAAGTTGTTTTTAAGCTTTTAAACTGTCATGAGATTATTGCTGTACACTTTTGATTTCAAAGCACCATACAAAAAATAGTCTAAAGGTATCAAATCTTACGATCTTGGTGGCCAATTAATTTGTCCTCTACGAGAAATAATGCGATTTTCGAACTTTTCTTTTAAAAGATCTGTAGTTTCTTTTGTTGTGTGACAAGTGGCACCATCATGCTGAAACCACATAATCTCTACGTTTAAATCATCAATTTTCCGCAACAAAAAGCTTTGGATCATCTCCCTCTAGTGTTTTCCATGGACCATTGATAATTTAAATTTGGACACCCTTTATATATGTTCATATGTACATGTAAAAATTTTCTCCTAACTGCGATTACCTAATAAATAAATATAACTTCATTACTATTACAAACTACAATTAAAAAATATATTGCAACTTATCAGAGAATTTTATGAGCAACAAGGATATAAAAGTATAATTTAGTTTGACGTCAAAATATATGTATTTATGTATGTATGAATATTTTTTAATTGCCTTTACACTATCTATTTAAAGCAATGTTTACATTCGGTAAATATTTGAGGAAATTACTGTTATAAATTCATATTTATTTGTTTACAAATTGTGTTAATTTAAGCAAATTGCAATATGGTTACATATGGGCAATTCCATGTCATCGTACGTGACATTTGTACTCTTATAAAGTGGAATTATTTTTGCAAAAGTAAGAGTAACTGAAAAAAATTAGATCTTTATGTTCCATTCAGAGGGTACTTTATTTAAAAAAAAAATAATTATATTCGAATAATTGTTGTCTAAAATATCGAGCAAAATTAGAATATATCGTACGTGACAGAAAACAGAAGTGATTTTGAGGTATATATGGATATATGAAAAAATCTGCGAATCTTGGGAGGTATTTTTTATTTGTTTTAATTTCTTACACTAAACCAAATATTTTTCATTTAATATCCATCATACTTAATTGAAAACAATCTTTAAATGATTTTATAATAAATATAATTTAGTATCGTACGTGACATATCGTATGTGACAGATTTTTCTCTTATAATATTCTTAGGTATATATGTTAAGAAAAAAAGTTAAATTCTAAATTAGGTGCTAAGTTTCAACTGTCACTTTAGCCTATTACAAACTAGTTAAGTTTTAACTTTTTCCCTTAATGAATATGCAGTTTGAGAGACATTTATAAAGTGCTTGTCATAATATGAAAACGTATGAAGTTTTTTATCTTTGGAATGGGCTGGACATTTTACCAAGAGATAATCAGATTAAACTCTTCTTATTGCCCTTAAAATAATGTAATAAGCTCTAAATACCTGCGCGTAGTAAAATTTTAGTGTTTTTTTATCATTAAACTTTTATTGAGAGTTTTTGTTTTTACAGTCGTGGTTGACATTTTCATGGAATAGCCCATATACATACACATATACATATATAAAAACTATATAGACTATAGGTGTTAGAAAAATCGCATAATAAATATTTATCAAAAATAGTGGCTATTCTTTATTGGTCAAATATTTTTCTAATGTGAACAAACATTTATGTACAGACATAAAATTTTGTAATTCAAAATGGCTTCGCGCAAGTACATTAAAATCCTGTGTCCATGTTCTGCAACTCTCGCTACGAGAAACTTTTCACTTGAAACATGTAAATTCAACCACTTAGTTATTTGTATAGCCTATTCAAAATGCAGTTGTAGTTTTTTTTTTTTTTTGTGAACACAGTTTCTGTTGTATGTTTGTATTGTTTTCATTAATTCAAAAAAAATTGCGACAAATTTTCGAAAAAAAAAAACTTCATAAATTGTAAGTTAATGCGAATTTTTCAACCGAAAAAAGTTTTAATGCGATAAGAAACTATGATTTGTAGTTTAGGTGGTTTCATGATAAATATATGTATGTATTTACGTAATTTTTTTTTTTTTTTTTTGATAATGTATTTTGCTCTTTACAGGCCAAGTTATTTATTCATATAGTGATTTAAATTAGAATTCGAAAATTTCGAATGCCGTAATTTGTATTCTGTTAAAAAATGTACCTATATAGAAAATAAATGTCCAACTTTTACTCCTATATGAATCCAATATCTACACCATTTCAAAAATATATATAAAAAAAATTGTTTAATGAAAATTAACTTTGCAAGCTATTGAAGAATAATTATATGTATATATTATTTGTATTTCATAGTACGAATTTGTATATTAAAAAAAAAATATCATTAAACAAATATTAATTGGATCTTGTAAATAATAAAAAAAAAAGTTTAATAAAAAAAGCAAAAATACGAACAACTTCAACATAGTCTAATGAACTATTTTCGCTTACATTGATTGTAATAGCGATTTAAATAAACAAAGGTTTTCTAACACCATAAAAAAATCATATTAAAATTTCCAGCCCTGAGAAATAAATTGCCACAGAAATGCAAGAGCACATTGTAGTGATGCCACACACAATGTGTAAATGTGCGAGTCTTTACTACATTACAATCATGTTATCCGCCGTTAGATGTAGAAACTGACATATAGATGACGCCAGTGTGTTTTCATACACATATAAATTTTTTTTAAAAAATATGAAATTTTTAAAGAATTATTATTTTTAGATCAGAAATTTATTTTTGTTTTTAATTTGAAAAAATTTAATTATACCCAATATCCCAATATATAATATGTATGGCGCCATCTGCTGTTAACTAAACAATTTGATATAATAATGTAAAGAAATGATAGCACACTTTCAGGCAATTTAACCCAATTTGAATTGGGTATTGTATTGTGTATTAATTAATATTTGTATTTCATTCAAAATTATCTAAAATTTCTTATTACTTTTGTTTCATTTTTAAATTATTTCAATGTTTGTATGTTTCATTTTTAAAATAGAAAATATTGTAATAATTTCAGAAAAAATTCTAAAATGGGTATAGCATTTGACATACAACCCGTTACAATGAACAAACAATGGATCATTGTTGGTACACATAACTAAAAAGAAAAACAACCTCAGAACAACTTTAAAAGCCACCATAGTGACACACACATCATTATAGTAGAAATAATTTTGACATGGTATGTTATAAGACCAACGTATTGACAGGAATCCCAAAGCTCTAACTGGGATGCTTACCTGAACGGTCTTTTATCGCTTGACTTCCTGATTCGCAAATGAAACAGGATTTCACATATATCCGGAATGATTATGATGATGTCAATTAGATAAACTTGTTATAGACAAATATCAAGCTATATACGAAGCTGATTACTTTGTAAAGTTAAGACATCAATGTTTGAATCTTTAAAGATAAGGAGAAAATTTAACAATGTTCGACTGTCCGTGTGTTAGCTGAAATCAAACTTATATATTCGGATAAGTTATTTCATTTATTAACAAAAATTCGTCCTACGGCTGCGTTGAGTATTTATTTATTTTTTTAACTATTTATTCATAGTACGCATATGCAATAATTATTGTACAATTTTATCATTTCGGTATTCCTTCTATTACATTGAGCTAGATAAGGTCTCGCACTGCACGCTGCAAGCAATATGTTTTAAAAAGGGGTACAAAGTATTTTCTGTATGTACTAATAACAAAAACAACAATTATAGTAATAATGATAACCGTCCTCTTACGAAGACCTAAACTTGTTTGTTATCAAACAATATTTTTTTCTGCTGACCATGATGCTCTGTAATGTTTGTTTGCTCAAACCACCGATTGGATTATTTTTTTTAATGCTTGTTAATAAAAAAAAAGCTTTTCATAGTTTTTATCAAAAAGAGATAAAGATTTAAAATTTTAAAATATTTTGTAATTAATCTACGAACAAATTACAATAGATTCAGTGATGTTTAGTTGTTCGAATCCATAATATTATATTAGAAAGTTAAATATTTTGAAAAATTGAACGTGTTTTCAATTTTGTTTCTTATAGTTGAAGTTTAAATTTAAATAGAAAAAGGTTGGTGAAATTAAAACAAAAGTATTTTTTGTACTTGTTAAGTATTTACGAACTAGAACCATTTTCAAAACGGTGTAAAAAATTATTTAAAAAGTAATTAAACCAAAAATGTTTGCAAACCAAATTATTCTCAAAGGAATACAACAACATTTTATTTTTATAAATAAACTTTTGTACTAAAAAGTAACACATATTAAAAAATATCGTATACTAACTTAAATTTGTATTTTCTAAATACATTATAAAAAAAATAATCTTAAGAGTTCACTTGGAAAGATTATATTTAATCTATGAATTAAATGGAATTTTTGGTAAATGTTAATAAAACGCAGATTTACAATTACCATTCGAGAGCTAAGGTAAAGATGGTTTTAGTTAACAGACATTAACAAAGATTAAGGCATATATCTGATAAACTACTCAACATAATAGAATGGCAGCTTTTAAACAGCTTACAGTGCTAATTTGATTTTGTAAAGAGCTAGCTTAAGTTGCTTAATATCTTTCTTATAAATATCAAATTTACTTTAATGTAAATTTAAAAAAAAATCAATTTAAGTGAATTCGCGTTAATTAAAAATACATGTGGGTATTTTTTTAGATTAAACAAAATACGTTAGTTAATATAATAAACAAATTTGAAATATTTATATTCAAGAGATTGATATTAATCTAAAGTGAAAAACTTTTTAATTGTTTTCTTGTCGAAACTCGATATCGTAGAGAATTTGTTGTATTTTTAAACGGGCTAAAGAATTCTGTCTTCTTGTCATACGTCGCAAAGTAGGGGCGCAACTTAATAAAAACTTTTCGTCCGAATCTAAAATAAATGCATAATTGTCTGCATTGTTATCCCCATATTGCATATTAAACCCAGAGTTGTTACGATTATAAAAATTTGACTGTAATCTTGCAGGGCCAAAACAGTTTGCAGCATTATTATCAATATTGTTAGTATTTTGTTGTATTTGATCTTGTTGTGGTTGTTGTTGTAGCAGCGCAATATTTGTTGGTGTTGCCGAGTTGATGACCCTTGGTCGTTGTCCGAAGGACTCTGAGTCATTCCGGTGCGTATAACCAATTGTCATATGTATGTCATTTTGTGGTGGTAGTTGTTGTTGTTGTTGTTGCTGCTGCTGCTGATTTTCCATTGTAATTTGCATATAGTCTGTGTCCTGTAGGGACACAGAATCATTGTTTTGAATTTCATTTTGTTTATCACTTTTAATTGCATTTTTCTCAGGATGTCCGTTCTGCGTTTCAATGTTAGAATTTATTTGCATACGTTCACAGTCGTTGCTCTGGCTTTCGTCGGATAGATCTTCAAGTTCATCTAACATTTTGTCTAACTCAATGCTGAAATAATTAAAAAAAATGCAAATAATTTCAACTTTTTGGCCTTATCAGTAACAGAAACATAAAACAAATCTCTTGTTCCTATTCTGTAAATCACAAAGTGATAAAATATTTAAATTAGTAATAACTGAAGAATTTGCAGTTTTCATACAATTTTTAAATTATTAAAATTGTCTGTATATTTAAGGAAATTTAGAAAATTTTTAAAAAATCTCTTACACTCGAAATCACGATTTTTTTTATCAATCATTTTTTTCACTTAACAGCGAGGACTTTGACATACAAAATTTAAATCAGTTTTTCCTACCTGACATTATCCATGAATGGTATTAAAAATGTCATTTTATCGTAAAATATCCATTTTCGATGTTTAATTGTTGTCGTACTCGAATCGATTTTCTGTGTCATTTTATAATGCTTTCCAAAGGAATCACGCAGAGAACGCCATTTTCTGCGGCATATTTCTGCTGGGGCGTCCACGATCGCACTTATTTCATCCCAGCATTGATTGCGCGATGCCGCCTTTCGATATGACTTTAATGAACGATCGTAGATAGTGGGACGCACAGCAACTTGTTCAATCAATATTTCTTCATTTATTTGCAATAATTGACACAATGAGCTGCGTCTTTTCTTCTTTCCTTCAGTTTTCATTTTATTTATTTTTAAACAAAAATAGCAAATTAAAGAAATGCAATTTATTTTACAGCACCTTGTTTACAATTAAAAAAAAAAAAACAACAAGTGTTTACAAACATTGTGAACTGATAACACAGAAGCTAACAGTGCTGCCACATCAGTTTTTTTTTGTGATATCGTACTGTTCCTACTTAAACTTTTAAATCAATTAGGCTGGTGCAAAATATAGTATCATGGTACTTATGATTGTGCAGACTTTTTACAGACCAGGAATTGCTCTTGGTGGTATTGTTACGTGAAAGTGAGAAATGAAAAAAATTTTGTACAGTAAATGGTATGGTGGTACCATATAACATGACGCACAAAAAGTTTTAATTTCATGATATGAACATTGAGCCCCTGGTGATAAATTTTTTCTAAAATGATGATTTTTTTTTTTTATAACAAGAAGTTGGCAAAAGCCCCAATGAAATTCACTATTACTTTTAAAATTCTTTTTGAGATATAAATAAACAGGGAAAACTCAATACAAAGATATTATACTACAGAAGTATTTCTACTTGTGTTAACAATTTTACTACAATTTTATCATTTTGTTAACCTCAGGTGTAGTTTTCTATAATTTCATACATCCTTGTTTGAAAATTTGTATTTTTTTTTTTTTTTTTAATTTTTGATCCAACCCATACATATGTTTTAAATCCAGTTTACCAACGCACCTTTAGTTCTAAAAAAATTTTATTTTGAAAAAAAAATATATATTTAAACACTTTCAAATGATACCAATATATGTACTTATATTCAAAAATGTAGTGAAAATTCAAATATACATATAAAAATTCAGAGATCTCTAACTCGAAAACTAAGCGTTTTCAGCACTTCCACCAATTTATTTTTTTGTTATCATTTAATGTTTATAAACATAAATTTGATTTGGAGGTGCGTTTGTTAAATTAGATTTGTTTCATAAAGTTTACCACACAAAAACAAAAATCTATTTTAAACTTTTTGCGTCCTCGAAAATTTTTTGATTTATAGCATAAAACTTTTGATTTAAATCAAGTTTCTATGATGTAATGCTTAATATATAATAATAAGAATATATAATAATAATAATAATATAATTTATTAAGCATAATAATAAAAAGGTTTGTATAAATTTTAATAACATTTTTCTTTTTTTTTGTGAGTTGCATTTTTAAGAATAATTCTTATGAAAAATATTTAGCTATTTTATTTATGTATCTAGTTTTTAGCATATTAAAGATAAATTTAACATATACAAAAATTCTTGAATTAAGGATATATATATATTTTTTTTTAAATCGACTGCCCAATGAACTAGTCAGTAGGTCAGTACTATCGAGGATTCTAGTCTCTTACACTACTGTTATATCAGAATATAATTGTTACTAGTACGTGCCCGCGACTTTGTCTGCGCAGTTATCGCTTATTTTTATGTATAAAACAGGATGTTCCAATCTGTGCGGAAAATTTCATTTAAGTTTATTAAGTAATATTTTGCGTGATTGAGAAAAAAAATTAAAAATCCATATTTATTATATAAGTGTTGAAGGATTGATTCAATTTAAATATTTTAGACAAAATACTCCTATAGACAAAGTTGGATGTTTTAATTCTATTCGCCACTAGGTGTAAATTTTAGACACTCAAAACCCTCCGAAAACCGACAAACTATATACAAAAAATATATACTGATTGCATATTTCCGAGTAGATTTAATGATTTGTTTGAACAACGGAAATTTGTTTCTGTATATTAATTAATGATCAATTTCTCCTTTCGGTATTTCTGTACAATTCTACTTTGTATGTGCGTGTTAGGTAAACCAATACGTTTATTTCTTGCAGTGTATAAAACACATGGAATGAAACAACTGCCATCACATGTGTCTATTTTACACCCACAGCTGGGAAGGGAGATTAATCAATTTTATTTTTTCAGAGTATAGGAGCGTAAAAAATACACACGTAGTTGCAGTGCTAGCTTTTATTATTTTTGTTTGCATTGTTGATAAAGACGTGTTCTGTCTACTTAAAAATTAAGAAATAGTTTAATTGATAAAAATTACCAGATAAAAGTGAAATTTATTGAAACGTGCCGTTTAGAGTTTTTGAAACGCAAATTGGAAAAAATATATATTTCAAAGTTCGAAGCAGACACAAAAAAAGCAGTAATGTTTATTAACCTTCAAAGATTGCGGCCACATTTTTCTGTTCAAGCAAAACAGCAATAACAATATCAAATTTGTAACAACACAGTCAGAAATTAAAGCAGGTGTCACCATAAACAACTATATGAAAATCGAAAACGGCGAGACTGAAGAAAAGGCAAATGAATGTAAACTTTACATTGTAAAGATATTAAAACTAGAACAACAACAACGACAAAAAATATTCCATTGACCTCTTACGACAACGTATAACAGAAAAAAAAAAAAAATAGTAAGAGATAAAGTAAAAAAAAGTATTGTAATTTTTCAGTTCTTTGTTTCTATACTGCATCAGCAGAAAAAAAATCGGAAAAACCACCCCAACGAATAAAAGATTTTTGTTGTTTTTATTCTTTGAATATTTGAAAGAAATTTTCACTACCTGTACACACGGTGATTGTGTGTGTGTATATTGCTGATTTTTATAGAGAGGAATAAAGAAAAAAACGAAAAGGCAAAGATCAACCAACATTTGAAATAAATATTTGATTTTTAAACATTCCATAGTTTTAAAGGTAAGATGGTAAACGTGATAGTCGTGTCTGTCGTTATTAAGTCTACTAATTTTCATTTCACCTGAATTGAAATCTAAGATACACATTTGTTTACAATCGATTTTAGTACTAATTTCATGTTTTTTACTTTGTATTGATTTCTCATTTACGTTAAATATTCCTTTAGTTTATCTGTTTTGTTTTTTAACTAACTGCAATCCAGTGACATAACGCCGACAACAAGAACCACTGCCATCAATATGCAACGTTGGTCATATCCAGATGACGAATCGGCTGAAGCTTGTGATGCCATGTTGGCTCCGCCATTGCATAAGCGCAGTGCAAGCAACTCGTGCTCATTTCCCGAACGTGTATGGAATTTTAAGGTTCTTTTAAATCAGGAACTGATGACCCATGAAAAATTGGCTCTGGTGGGCAATTGTGAATCGTTAGGGAATTGGCATTTGTATGCCAGTGTCCTAATGACCAAGGATGAGGGTATGTACGCAATAACCACGGTTTAAAAAAAAATACAAACAGAAACCGGTAGGTCTTCTATTGCAAACCACAACCACACAATTTTTTTGCTGTAAACTCTTCTCCAGATTCGAATGTATGGAGTGCACAGGTAGCGATACCTAGAGATCGCCCCACAGAATATCGTTACTTGGTCTGTGCCATTGAACCTACCACTGAGAAAATTTTGGTAAGACGCTGGGAGACGCATCTGGTAGCTAGACAAATACCAGAATTGGCAGAATCATCTAATACAGCCAGCGCTGATGTATTTGGAGAATTAGATGGCTGTGAAAGAGTAGACCGTGGTTGGCTGACTTCTGAAACAATTGTTCAGCTGAAATTTTTTAATGCTCCGTTTTCTTGGAAACAACGCATGAAACGACGTCTGATGTTTGTCAAGGTGACACCCATGAATTTGCGTATACCTAGTGGCTGCGACAACCTGCTGGCGGGTTCCAATTGCAACATATCCACTCTAGAAGATTCGCTGTCAAATGACACCCATGACACCAGGGAAAATGGTGGCGATAGTGGAACAGCATTTGCATTTTCCGAAGTGACTACCTTAAAGGCCAACGACAGTGTTATAAGTCCTCAGCCACAGTTTGGAACCGCTTGTGGACCCGACGAACTAGTCATATTCCATCTGACCATTAGTGACTTTGAAAATACCGCTTATTTGATAGATTTATACACTTACTCCTCTAGAGCGGATCGCGAAGAACCTCCAAACCATTTGGGGTATCATTATGTCTTGCCAAATCTTTTTAAAATGTCTGAAGGCCGTTTAGAAGTACCTGTTACCTGTGCTTCGCGTCACCGTCCCTTGGGTATGATGAATATGGGTTATTTGATTGTTAAACCAGTACCTTCTTTAAGTATGGACATGTCAATAACATTCTCACGCTACTGGAACCACAAATGGAAGGGCTTAGATGTGGGTCATCGTGGTTCGGGCACATCTTTTAAGGCTCATGATGCATTGATTAGAGAAAACACCATAACATCGTTGAAAAATGCAGCCGATCATGGTGCAGATATGGTCGAGTTTGATGTACAACTAAGCAAAGATCTGGTACCGGTGGTATATCACGATTTCATGATTTATGTTTCTTTGAAATCGAAAAATACCATGCAGGAACATGATTTCTTGGCCTTACCAATGCGTGAGCTGACACTGGAGCAATTAAAGAATCTTAAAGTCTATCATACCGCCGAAGGACAATCAAGAGCGCAGCGTTCATTCCGTAACGATGATTTGCAGGAACATCAGCCATTTCCACCGTTGGCTGATGTCCTCGATGCTATAGATCCTCATGTTGGTTTTAATATAGAAGTAAAATGGTCTCAGCGTTTGCAAGACGGCACTATGGAGGAGGAGTTTGAACATGTTGTTGATCGTAACTTATACGTGGATTGTATTTTAGATGTTGTTTTTCGTAAGGCCGGCAAGAGGCGCATTGTTTTTAGTTGCTTCGATTCGGATATTTGTACAATGTTGCGCTTTAAGCAAAATCGTTATCCCGTCATGTTCTTGACCCTGGGTCAGACAGAAAAGTATAAAAAGTATTTGGATCCCAGAGGAAATCATATAGAAACAGCAGTATTCAATTCTTTGGCCATGGAACTGCTGGGCATTGTAGCGCATACAGAGGATTTACTAAAAGATCCATCGCAAGTAAGTGAAAATTTCTTCGATTTTTTATTTATTTTTATTTTTTTTTTGTATAAAAAGTAATTACTAATTTTCGAAAAATAAATTGATTTAATCAATAATTTATTTTTGTAAAAATTGTTCAATGCTGTGTGTAAATAAGATTTTTAAATTTAATTTTTTAGGTAAACTTGGCAAAAAGCCGCGGTTTAGTTGTATTCTGTTGGGGTGATGACAATAACTGTAAAGACACTATAAAAATGTTAAAAGATCTTGGCTTACATGCAATTATTTACGATAAAATGGATGTATTAACCCCTAAAGAAGTAAAGGTGAGAAACCTTTTAAAATTTTCAAAATACATTTTTTAAACTCTTAATTTTCTATTATTTTTTTTTAACATTTTGTAGCAAAGTGTCTTTTTATTACAAGCTAATGGTGGCCAAAGGGACTTATTAAAGTTACAAGCTTTAGAGATGGGCAAAATGTGGCATTCGCCATCATCTTCAAAAACAACTTAAATATTGTTATTTAATAAAACAAAGTTAATAAGTAAAATCATACCAATATTTCTATAAACAATTAATTTGTAGGCTATTTTTTTAAAGCATTTAATGTTGGATTAGTATCATTATTAAATTTGATTGATAATTTTTCTTCTTACTTTTTTTTACATATTCTTGTAACTATTATAATTATTATTGTTAAAGTAAATAATATTTAATACTCTTTAGAAAAGCAAGCGAGTGTGAAAATAATTAGATGTAAACGAAGTTTAATTGCCTTTACATAAATCTATAGAAAAAAGAAATAAAAATAATAAAAAATATCATTTAAAAATCCAATATTTTTAATATATTTGAAAAACAAAAAAAAAAATATTTAATATGTTTACAAGTATTATTAACGTTTTTGACAATGTTTTTTTTTATTATTTTTTTTTAAATTTTTTTTTTATTTTTATTTTTTTTTTATTTTTTTTTTATTTTTCTTTTTTATTTTTATTTTTTTTTTTTGATTTTTTTATTTTTTTTTAATTTTTTTTTTTTATTATTTTTTTTTTTTATTTAGATTTTGTAGACAAATGAAGATTTTTCTACGAAAATTTGCACAAGTAAACAGATTGCCAAACAAAATTTTTTCTTTCTTAAGAGGAGAGCCGTCAGTCAAACTGCATAAAAAAACTGTCCGGACAATTTTTTTCTTTAAAACTCAGGTTCACCATTTTCAAGTTCTTTGTTAAAAAGGCTTTTCGTACTGTCATGTACATACAGTGCTCTCGCGGTAACGTGAACTAATTAAAACCGAAGGAGTTCATGTTAGCGAAATTGTTTACGTTAGCGATTGACGAATTTCATGAAAAAATCTTACTAAAATATAAAGCTAAAATTATTAATTGAAATTCATTACAAAGATCATGAGATTTCTTTTTACAAACTACCAAAAATGCCGGCGTTTTCCATTAGCTCCGAACATTAAAATCTTTTAACACTTATGCCGATGAATTCAGCTCTTCGCATAAGAAAAATACTTCAAATTTCGTTGCTATACAGAAATACTAAACTTTAAAAATATAAATTCATATATTTCAGTATTGTTCACATGCTTAAAAAAATTAGAAATTGTTCACGTTATAGAGCTTTTTGAGTTTGTTCTATTTACAACGTTGACAAAAGCTTGTTCATGCTAGCCGGTGTTCACGATAGATTGTGTTTACGTTATTGCGAGTGCACTGTATCTCCAACGTCGTCTGTAAAAGTATTTTTTCTTAAATATTTGCAGTTTTATTCCACTAATAAATTAAATAAATATGTTTTAATATGTTTACTCAATCAAGCGAACACTACTAAAGGGGTTTAAATGAAATTTTCAACACAGATATGTAAGAACCTTAATAATTACATAAATAGGGTACCTTTCGTGCCGATATCTACGAAAACGAAGTCACAGGGCACAGACTTATCTAAAATAAAAATATTCTTAATAAACTTTTTCAAATGATACATTAAATTTTGACACCCTTTATTTGCAATCGAAAAGTTGTACTTAACAGCTATCAATGGTTGGGCGTAGTCCCTTATTATTTTTTTTAACCAATATTATTTACAATTTGATGAGTCTTTACTAATATTAAATATTAACCGCTAACTTGAATATGTTTTCCCTTGAAATATTTTCCTTTTTTTTCTAAAACACTAATCGTGAAAAAAATCTTCAAGGAGTTTTCGCTACTTTTTCTTATTTATATTACATGTGCATTGAAAGTGTACTTTATTTTGAACAGCTGTGCTGAAACGATATGTCAGTCAAGTTCACTTTTTCTGGTGCAAAATTTGTTCACAATAGTTCGAATAGCCTTCGTTTGGTCAATTATGTTGATCATAAAATTAAAGTAATTTAAGAAACACATTTCTCACACGGCACAAATTTTGCTAATAAAATTCAATGATTTGAAAGTGATGTTCGTTTGTTAGTGTATTCATGGTGGAGTGTTCAATCATAATGAGAATAACAAATAATCATCCTTTACAATTTTGTATGATATTTTGTGGTGGCAGTTATTATTATGGATTTGAAGTTTTCATAGTTTTCATTTTTCATGTCCAAAATAGAATTAAAAACTTACGGCATTCGTTACAAAAACATGATGATGGAATTCTTATGGCCTATAATAGTTTCCTGAACAAATTATCTCAAGAAGCTGATGTAAACTAGCTACCAATATCAAGCACTTTAACGCCATGTGATTTTTTTCTTTAGGGTTTTGTGAAATTTCGGAATAATGCGAAGAAACCACAAACAATTCCTGAGCTCAAATACAAGATTCAACGCGTGATTGGTGAGATACAGCCACTGCTCTGTGAAAAAATTTAGTAAAAAGAATAATGGCCTATTAACAAAGCCGTGTAGCCATTTGACAGATATCTTCTTCCGTACTTAATCGAAACATGTCTTCTTTATAGTCCAATAAAAAACTAACAACCATCTAAAAAAATACATGTTTTTATTTTTAAAATGAAAAAGTTTAATCTTTCTGAGACACCCCTCATAATAAAACATCGTGAGGTAATAAATTTGAGGGAACACTGTTTAAATATTTAAACTTCTAAAAATAAAATGTAAACAGACAATTTATTAAAATTTTCTAAAAATAGCGATAATTTTTAATATTTCTAAACACACACACACATACATACAACTTTTCTCTTAACATTTTTAGTGCAGTGTTGAAACCAAAATTCTCAGAACAAATGTTTGCAACTTTTTAAAAAAATTTTTTTATTGGGATCGTTATGAATTCAAGAACTTTTTACGTCACGATGAGCTAAAATACATGACACGTTTTTCTTGTAAAAGGCAGTTGGGAGAGAATTTTTCTATTTACATTATTTGTATGTATACAAAGTTAGAGTGTTGAAATAAATGAGAGAAGTGAGAGAACTATTTTTTATCTATGTAATTTGACAACTTACTTAAGTTAGTGAAAAATAAAAAAATAAACAGCTGATGAATCAAGACTACCTGATGAATAAATATGCCTCGGTTTATTGTTAGTTTAAATAATTTTAATTTGTTACAATATGATAAGAAAAGATTATCTGCCATTCCTTAAAAAATTTTTTAGGCTTAGTAAATGCTTATTTGACAAATTTCTGTGCAACATTTGTCAAAAAAGTCTGTAAAAAACCTAAAATATTTTTAATAAATACGGCAGTATATAAGACTGTTATAATTTACAGTAGGTATAATACACTGTAACTTATCGCCTTAATAAAATGAAATTAATAACAAGTATTCGCCAAGGTGGCTTAGCCTTAATTAAAGTAGAAATTATTAAAGTAACCACTTCAATTTTAAAGACAATTTTTATTTCTATATCCAATTAAATCGTTTAAAATATCAGTTCAACATTTTGATGGAAAATCAAAGCATTTCAATATTTTCTTACACACAAAGGCGTGTATGTACAACGATTAATGTGTATGTGTTTATTTCCTCCTAATATTTTATAAAAATAATCTCTTAATGAATGTCTAATGCTTTTTTTTTGTTTATAAATGTGTTGTTTTATATACAAAAATTTTTAAAACAATTTGTTTACAATAATGGATTGTATAAATTGCATGTTGAGAATAGTTTTTTTGTTTGATATCAAACACTCGGAAACACGAGTATTGGTGAGTGTGTGTGTGTGTGGATAAACACATGATGTCAAGAGTATGTGTCAGCTGTGTTTTCATAAGTATAGAAATATGAACATACATAAGTATGTATGTCGGAATATTTGTATGAATCTCTGTACGTATGTTTGCTTGTATGAATGTGTGCGTACATGTACATTTGTATTTACTACTACACAACAATATTTGTTTTTGAGGCCAGGGGAGTTTTGTTGGGGAGTATTGACTTTAGTAATGGAGAGGGTGTTTTTTTGTTCTTGTACCTATATTTTTTTGTTCTTCTTTTTGGGGCCGGCTGACTGTTTGAGTGCTGGAACAATAATATATGAGCAAGCATGAATAGAGTTTTTGAGTGGTGCGCTTGTACAATTAAATTGTTGTTATTTTTCTATCAAAACACATTTACTTACACTCTCACACATACTAACAACTTGAACAACAAAAATAAAGAAAAACACACGCACAACTATGTGGCAAGCATGAAAAGCAGCAAAATAGAGCGATACGTCCCCGTCAGTTGTCAGTTTCAGTAAAGTAGTTGCAGATTGAGTAAAAAGTTGTTGTGGAAACCATAAAGGAAAACTTACAAAGGCATTTTACATTTTCATCTAAAAAAAACACAATTTAAAAAAAAGAAACAAAAATAAAATCTTAAAAAAAAGTTTAAAATAACCTTAAAAATAAAATAAATAAAATAAGTTAATATTTATTGAAAATTTTTAATACCAGAAAATATAAATTAAACAACAAATTACAAAAAGGTAGATACATAAATACATACATACATTCACTGCTCTATGGTGAGAATTAAAGTTACAAAAAACATATTTAAACAAAATTTTAATACAAATTACAAAATTTACAAGTTAAATATTAATTGGAAAATTTCATTTAATAATTTAAAGCTTTTTACTAATTTTGGTTGAACGTTTTAAAAAGCAAATGTTAAAAATTTAACCTAAAAGTTAAGTGAGTTTACAGCAAGTAGAAAAAAAGTAAAAAAAGAGTGTCAAGTAACAAAGTTTCAACCTGACGCGAAAAATCGATGAAGTTTTAAAAGAAACAATATTTCAACTTGTTTTTGTTTTTTTTTTTATTTTTGTATTGTAAAGTACAAAAAGTAAAATTTACAAGAAAAATGTGTTAAAAATTTTAAGAAAAAAAATTTTGTAAAAGAAAAAACAGGCAAAAGCTGTTTGTGTTAAAAAAAATAATTCAATTCCGAAAGGATAACCTCCTTGTTTGTTGTTCAACAACCCAAAAAACACTTATAAAATCAATTAATATTAATAAATAATTACAAAAAATTAAAAAGTCATATACATACATATTTAAGCATGTATGTATGCTTCCACACAATTATATTAAATTGGAATGGATGTGCTAATTTATTAAGTTGTTGGTTAATAAACAAAATTGTTAATAGTGTTTCTTTGGAAATTCTTCGATAACTTGGAGATACGAGTTTGACCAAGCAAAAAAAAAAAAAAAAGAATTGAGGTTGTATACATTTTCATTTAAAGGCACATAAGCACTAACTTACATACGTTTAACAGACACAAAAAAATATATGTACATAGAACGAACTGCCAAGAAAACTTAAAGAACCCAATTGCAGTGGAACGAATCGAAGGTGGACACTGTGAGGTGGTTGGTGGTGATGGTGACGGTGACGGTCTCATTGTAGTTTTATCAATTTATAAAGAGAAATTGTGTAAAAGATCTTACCCAATTGTTTAGAAAATCATCGACCCTCTTGAAAGACATACATACATAAATTGTATTAATTGCTTACAGGCTGTGAAAAGAACGAATTCATTCGTATTCAAATAATAAATTTTAATAAGAAAAATAAATGCTTAAAAATGCATCTAGCTTAAGATAGTTTTTGCCGCAAAATCAGCCTATATATGTGATAATTTTGTGGCGAAAAGCAATAACTGCTTAAGTCGACATATGCAAATATTGAGATAATAACGCCATTGTAGTTCCGCAATTCAAAACTACCCTCAGGTGAATTTACAGCTGTACAGGCTGTTATAGTTTAAAAACCTTTTCGCTATATTTTTTCCACCAGCAATTTCATTTGGAATAACAACATTTTTGCAACTTATCATTTAACTAAATGTTTCATACATTCATATCGATATTGTCTTTCAATTATACAGCACAGAATTCATATAATAGTCTTTATTTTAAAGTTATATAAATTATCTCAAAAATCCAAAACCATAAAAACAGACATAAGCTGCTTTTAAACCCTTCACCTGTGGTGCACAAGGGTATATATAGCTTTGTCATTCCGTTTGTAGTTTCTACAATTTTCGTTTCCGACCCCATAAAGTATATATTTTCTGAAAGCTTATGAACAGAGGAGTCGATTAAGCTGTCCGTGTGTTGGTTGAAATCCAATTTTAGAAGCAACTATATGTTCCCCAGATCTGTGTATGGTATCAATCTTTTGAAAATATCCGGAAATCAATCGCTATTAAAATTTAGCACAATCGCCCCATAACTTTCTGAGATATGAGCAAAAAACCACGACCACCTCGTCTTTTTTCACAATTACAACAACAACCTACATACATACATACTGGTTAAAGTAAACGTGTCATCGAATTCCAGCTGAGCCAAAAAATTTCATTTTATTTAATATATTATTTATATTTTAATATTTTTTTTCATATTTTTTTTCTCATTTTTTTTTTACAAATTTTTAAAATTTTTTTTTAATTTTTTTTTTTAATTTTTTTTTTGATTTTTTTTATTATTTTTTTTTTATTTTTAATATATTTTTTTTTTTTAATTTTTTTTGGTATGTTTTTTACATGTATGTACGTATTTTATATGAGATGAATGGTGATACAAACTGCACTGTTACTTGTTTCTTATTGCCACAGATGTAATACCGATTTTTTTTTGATTTTTTTAAATTCATTTATTAAAAAAACTAAATTTTTTCAGTTAATGACATTGCATGACTACACGTTGTGAAGGGTATATAAGATTCGGCACGATCGAATAGAGCACTCACTCTTGTTTTTGTTAAAATTGATTTACAAACAGAGGAGAAGACAGTTCTTAACTGTCTTGCGTCAGATTAATTATATAGATTTTTACCATAATATACTTGAATTTACCTTGATAAAATTAGCAACACGCAGTAGTACATATCTGTAGTAAAGTCCCTGGAGTTGTATAGGAGGTTTTCTTAAGCCTGATACTGTCAAACGAACTGTCATCCTCCCCGGATTTTGTGGCATTTATGATCAGTATAACCTCGCAAATCATTAAGAATTGATTGAAGCTTAAATAACGATTTTTAATTATTGAATTTTACTCTAAAAATCAGTCATTAAATCACGTAGCTCATTGACGATAAAAGTGTTTTCAGCAATAGGGATCACATTTGTGCGATCAATCCATTACAGACTCTATTGCATTCAGAAAAATTCACAGTTTGGTGCGATATATACGCTGGCGGCATCATCCTACCATATTTCTTGAAAAATTAAGCCGGTGCTCATGATTTGGTCTATGGCGATGTTCACTGCATCATGATTAATGATTTTATGTTTGAAAATATTGTTCTGTTCATGATGTGATTACGAATTATTATTGAAATCATAATTTGGCGAAGAAATAGACCTGCCAAAGTCATGCAATTTGCCTTAAAAGCAACAATTGCGTGATATTCAAGCCATACGGCCAGCAATACACGAAAAAGTTGTCATATGCCACATGTACTGATATTTAATTTTTTTTTAAATTAAAGTTTACATTTTTGTGTTAATTTGTATAATTTTTATGTTTTTTCGGGCTTAAAAAATACACTAAAAGTTGAAATCAAATACATATGTATCCAGGAAGTCTATCGCTTTTAACTTTCTATAATTTCATCACATCAATATGAACTATGAATATGAATATCGTTAAACATTAACAACGTGTTACTTTTCATATAGTCTATTTTTAGTAAATCACACCAATTACGCTGTTGAAAGTTAATTATTTGATAAGCAATACTTTACCATGCAAATGCTGGCAATTTGAAAATCTTTTTTATAACTTGGAATATTTTATATACAAGCCACCAAAAAATTTCATAACCAAAAACCACTTATTAAATGGCTTATTTAGAACACACCTACATACGTCTAAGAGCTACTGCAAAGATCATTAATTTTTATCAGATGTTTACCTTAGTAGGTCTCTCTTTTATAATCACTTATTTCATCTCTTCCATAAGCAGCGTCATCAAAACTTTATCCAAGATAAAAAAAAAACTAATTTTTTAACCGAAGTGTTCTCTTTTTTTCTACTGCTGAAATAGTAAGTATACACTTTATTGTGATCAATTTTATTATTTTCATGTGTGCTTCATTTTAAGCGAATAAAGTCAGCACTACTTACAAAATTCAGAAAATGTTATTCGCAAGAATGTATTGAAAGTTTTATTTTCTTTTCGATGTAATAATACGAAAATTGTAAAAGATGTTTTTAAAAAATTAGATAAAGACCTTTACTTCGTTTATTAAGATTCAGTTTCTACAAAGTAGCCAAATAAAAAAGCTCTTACTCCTCACACACTCAATATCAAGCCTTCGATATGTATATTATTTAAATTTAGTATTTTACGCGAATAAATTTATAAACAAAAAATTTTTAATGAATCACAATCTTTTATCGAAAACTTTTTCAAATAAAAAAAAAACACAAAAAACTTCTTGGAAAATCTAATGGCCATTAAAATATCCACAATGTATATAGAAGGAATTCTTTGGAAACTCTGTTTTTTTTTTCAACAGACACTTGGCAAAAATACAAACAAAAGAAAAAAAAAACAACAACAAAAACCATCACGGTGATTTGCTATTCTTAGTTCATTCGTGTTTGATTATTTTTTTGTTAAACGATTTTGCAATTGTTTATGTATAAAGTATTTTTTTCTTTTGTTGTGGTTCAAAGCAATGATTTTCCACATTTTTACTTTACCAACAAGCACAACCACAATAATCGTGTTCGCCTTGTCTTCATACTAAAACAAAAAACAATTGATAAACAAAACTGTTGCTAATTTCTAGGCGTTTTAAATTTGTGGGTGTGTTTGTGTGACGGCGAGTGTGTCGGCGGTGTGTTTAATTACACTATTGCTGAAAAGAAGTGTATAAATAAATTTTAGTTATATTTCGATTAAAATAATTCATAACATATGTAAATATTAACCAAATCAACAACAACAACAACGACAAAAAAAAATCATTATTAAACACCACTGACATCATATTGACATACTTCCATACATTAATACACACTCAAATACGAATTGGGAAATCTATTCATTCTGGTTAATGTAAATAATTAAATTGTTTATTTTTTTGGTGTGTTTGTATTTTTTACTACAATGTGTATGTGTTTATATTTTAGAAAATGTTCTTAAAGGATGATTCAATATTATATTTATTATTTGTGTTAGTTGTTGTTGTTGTTTACTTTAATAGAACAATCAATGTTAACAATAATTTGAAAACCTCTTCTTAAATTATATTATATTACTAGCCAAACCCGGCGCGCGTTGCTACGCCCCTTAATGAATCAAAGTGCATTCTGAATTTTTATTGAATATCAAGTGCAGAAACCTAAAAATTATAACTTTTTTTATGGGCGTGGCCCTGCCCACTTTTCTAATAACAAAATTGTAAAGTCATAACAGCTCAATATGTGTGCAAAGTTTCAGAAAAATCGGTCCAGTGCAAGTACCTCAAAATGATAACTTTTTTTATGGGCGTGGCACTGCCCACTTTTCTAATCACAAAACTGTAAAGTCATGACAGCTTAGTGTGTGTGCAAAGTTTTAGAAAAATCGGTCCAGTGCAAGTACCTCAAACTTGTAACTTTTTTTTTATGGGCGTGGCCCTGCCCACATTTCTAATCACGAAATTATAAATTCATGACAGCCCGATATGTGTGCAAAGTTTCAGTAAAATCCGTCCATTGCAAGTACCTCAAAATTAAATTTTTCTTATGGGCGTGGCCCCGCCCACTTTTTTCCACCCATAAACACTCCCTGGTATGTGTACAACAACTTACCAAAGTTTGAGCCCGATCGGTTTTACAGTTTCGGAGTCTATAGCTAACACACACACACACACACACACAGAGTTTCACTTTTATATATATAGATCTGTCTTTCTTGCTGTTGTTATTGTTTTAATTATATTCTACACACATCATATAATTATTTCTATTAATTTGAAATGAATTATTCAGAAATTTATTAAAATATTCACACAAATTGTGGACTAAAAATATCAACAATCTCATTTGAAATTAATGAATTGAAAATGGAATTCTAAAATGGATTATTAAATATTTATAAAGTTAAATGTAATACAATTCACCGTCCATTTACTATTATGAACTGCTTAATTTTATCTACACTGTAAAATAGGGAAACACTAATTGTTTTATTGATAGTGTATTTAAGGGAAAAATATAAGATATAAAATAAAAATTAAAAATGTTTTCTATAAAAGTTTGTTTTAATATTTTTTCCAATTTATAATTCTTTTTTTTTTTTAAAACTTAATTGTAATGAAATAATAATCTGAATCTGGGGGTAAATTCATTTTGTCATTCCATTTGTAACACATCGAAGTATTTATTTTAGACCCCATAAAGTATATATGTATTTTATGAATAGGGGTTTCATTTAATGACGATCTAGCTATGTCCGTCCGTCTGTTCGTCTGTTGAAAGCACGATAGAGCTCGAACAGAAAAAGATAGGGGACTCAAATTATTAAATTATTATTAAAAATGGGCTAAATCGGAATATTAGTAAGAGATTTATAGCTCGTAATACAAGAGTAAGTAAAAAAAAACAATGTCCTTCCAATATTAAATAAAATGCAACTGTGTCCAAACGCATTAACGTAGAGCCATGAATTATCGTAGTATATTTCTTGAGAAAAAAAAATATTTTTTCTTAAAAATTGCTTAAATTAAAGCATTAGGAAAGGAGTTATAGATCAAAATGTACGAAAATTTATACCGCACAGTGTTTATTTTTCTGTATATTAAAAATTTAAAGCCTAATAAAACTGACAAAGTTAAATGTACGATTCTGATTGCTTTTTGGTCAAAGGCTTTGTTCCAACGGAAAATAAATGTGACACGCCCACCTCCCACAAATTCATATAATTTCTCAATGAATAAAGCTTTTGGAATATTAAAGGACTATATTGAAATATCTAAATTGTATTCATTAGCAGAAACAACTTCGACACGCCTACTACAACGCCCACTTTTCAGGTTATCTACTGTTAGTAAAATTTAAAAACTCATAAAACCGACAAAATTAGAGGTATGATGATGAAATTTCGTACATATAGCTTTCTGGTAAATTTGATTATAATGCCAGAAAATAAAGGTGACACGACCACTTAAAAACCTACCTTTCATATAACGCTTTATGTTAAATTCATATAATTTCTCTATGGATAAAGTTTTTGGAAAAATAAAGGTTGAGTTGATTCGCAGAAACTATAGTGACACGCCTACTTTAACGCCCACTTTAATTGAAAGACTAAATTTACGAAAAATAAGTCAATAGCAAATCGAAGGTACACAAAGAAAGTGATACAAAATTTAGTATAAAGAGATTTTTTTATAGCGATTACTGTTAATAACAAAATAATAAATTTTTAATTCCATTCAATTTATCACACATCAATTTATCATTATCAAACTGAAGGATAATAATTAATAAGGATTATTGAAGGAAAGATAAATTTCGACATCAACAGCATATATTACTATATGATTTTGTTAACTTAAAGTAAATAAATAAGGGTCATGATGACTATTTTGTGGAACGCCAGAAAAAAATACAATAGCATTAGATATAGCGTTTTCATAACATAACATGAGTCCTATCAAACAACTAAGAACTTAACCATTTCATTGTTATATCCGAAAATCCCTTTAATGACAATTTGTTAAGTAAAAGATCATGGTTTATCAAAAGGTTTTTTTCAAGTTTCTCCAATTTTTAAGAATTTATTTTTTATTTCTTTACATTTCATAACACATTTATTCAGCAAGAAAAAGAACGTTTGTAATAAAATTATAATTAAAAAATAATCATAGTTTGGTTGCTTTGTAATCATACTGTTGTCGCACCTATTATTTAATGATTATTTGTAAATTTTAATGCTGTGGAATATAATGTTATTTTTTTATTATTTTAAACAACAATCACATCAATTTTCTTTTTTTTGAAAAGTAAACATTAAATGATTCAATTCAAACAAATGCTTGATTATCGTGACAAAATATATGATTAAATAAAATAATGATTACTATTACTTGTTTTCGACAACCAAATGTTGTTATAGCGAATATAATATTACCGTCGAGATCATGTCGTAACCATGGTTTTTCTGTAAATAAAGTCTACACCTGTGTAGATAAATTTATCTTTTCAAAATTTACGGTAAGTCTTTGCCTTAAGGAGATACCACGTTTTGTTCAATGCAAATTGAACATAATGACATGACCTTCTCCTGCATTACAATTCATAACTTTTTTTCTGTTGTGTCGTTTATGTCACTTTCAATACCAAACATTTTTGACACATTGCAAATAGTTAAACCAAATTTCATCCCCCCACGTTGTATTGTTTGAGATTTATTGTGATTGTAGACAGATAAACTAGCAAACGGAATAACAAAATGAGTACACAATTTTTTTTAAGTGGTGGATGTAAAAATTGTAGCATTAACAAGTTTTGTATTAACTCCAATGTATTTATCAAATCCCGTCCATAAATAACACCCTACCAGAGATCGTCCTGAATACCCATAAAATTCTTAAAAATATATACAAATTGTTACTGAATAATATCGAAATCGCAATAAAAACCCAGAAATACAAACAGTTTATATTTTATTAATCGTAGTGTAGGGTGAAATGTATTTATTTGGGTTTGGCCTATTGTAACATTCTTTAATGACATTTCCTTGGAAGCTTTAAGAAGCAACTAAAAGTGTGAAAAATATTTTGACGCACAAACATTACCTCATTTGTTGTTGGCATACTTATGTACATAGTTAGATGATTAAATACTTTTGATCTAAGGTTTCAAAAGGAGTATAAATTCTTTAAAAAAAAAACATTTTATAAGTTTTTTCTATTCTTCACTTGTGTGCGTGTAAGGGCCTGAAATTAAAACCGTCTAGTTTCTTATTACATTTTTAATTATGCTTGTTTCATATTTTGTTGTACAGGAAGCGCATGCTCGTTAAAAAAAAAAAAACCTAAATAAAATTACAAAATACGCGCGTTTTATTAGAACAAATAAAAATAAAATAAAAAAAAACACACGATAATCACAAAAGAAGGAAGAATAGCCCTTAACAGCACTGTGTATAAATAAGAGAATACAAATTTTAAAATGACAAATACATTAAAACTAAGGGGCTCATTTTTAATTTTAACAATTTTATATCCGATTTATAACACACATTTAATTTTAAAAATCACGCAGTCAAATGAATAAGAGAAGATAGTAGAAAGAACAGTGGGACAGAACTGGGTAGCTAATTGAAATTACTTTAAATTTGAGATACTTAGAGACGATGGCTTTATTTTAAGACGTTATAACATCGTTTCTAGGAGTCCGTCAAGACCATCATCCAAATTAAAGTCCAGTATGCAATTCTTCTTTAAGTAATTTCTGGCTGCCAAAAAAGTACTATTAAAAAAAATTAAATTTAGAATTGAAAAATGTTCACGCCACTTTCAATCTGCCAGAATGCAACTGAAAGAAAGTTAAACAGATTTGTTTACATTTTTAACTAATACACGGAAGCTATTACACTCAACGGAGACTTTGTGCCTTCAACTAAAATGAAAACAAATGTTCTGACAATTATTTGAACAAAGAACTTTTCGACATTTTGTATATTTTTTTAAATTTGTATAAACATATTTAATATTTTTATGTATTTTGTTTAAATACACACAACATTTTCTATATAATAATTTTTCCATGTAGAGATAAAAAAATTTCGTTACTTAACTCAAGTAAGAAGTGCATTTAAAATGGTGACCGCATGTAAACGACAAATTTCGCCACTGTTTTATTATAGAGAAAGGGCCAAAAGCCACCAAGGGGTTTACAAATTTAATAACGTTTTTAGTTATAAACATATATTTTTTTATATATTTACGGTCTAATTCATATAAACTAAAAGAGCTTTGTAATGGTTTATAAGTCAAATTTCCTTTGAAAATCAGTGTAATAAACCTTTTATAAGCCTTTAATAACTTTTATGAATAAGGCAGTTAATTATATAAATAACACCTGTAGAATAAATAATGGAGTGATTCACAACTGAACAAACAACAATAATAATAGAATTTTATTTTTTTAAACACCAATCAATTATTTTAACGCAAAGAGCATATCGTCGACATTTGAACGTCATAATTTCGCCCTTTGAAGCAATGATTCGTTGCTTAGTTCATTTTCAGCACCAAGATGTCAGCGTAAGAGATTTCCCTTGAACCAGTTTAATTTACACTGCAGAAAATATTCAACGTGTAGAGCAAAGTGTTAACGAAACATCTACCAGAAGTTGTTCTGCACAGTTAGGAATGGCTCAAATTTAAAAAAAAAAAGTTTATTGTTACTCCCATAAAAGGTGCAATTGGTGCTATAATTAAAAACCCGCAGATCATAAGCAACCTCTAAATTTTGCATTTAAATTTCGACACTGGGCCAGAAATAAAATCAACTTTACTGAATATCTTATTATGAGTGATAAAGCTCATTTTTATTTAAATGGCTTTGTTAATAAGCAGAACTGTAGGTTCTGGTGTTCTAAAAATCCTAGAGCCATTTATCAACCCTAGTTGCACCCCATCAGGTGTACAGTATGGTGTGGGATCACATCTGAAAATGTCATTGGGCCTTACTTCTTCGAGAATGAAGATGAAAGTGCTGTAACCGTAAATGGAGAGCGGTATCGGTTTATGATAGAAAATTTTTTACGCCCTGCTCTTGAAAACAGGCCTGGTATGCGGTTTCAGCAGGACGGGGCCACTGCCCATACTGCCCGAGACATAATGGCACTTTTAAGTCAAATTTTTGGAGGGCGAGTAATTTCCAGAAATTCGGAAATTATTTGGCCAGCGCGATCGCCAGATTTGACAGCACCCGACTATTTTCTTTGGGGTTGTTTGAAGGAACGAGTGTATGTGAACAAGCCAGAGACAATCCTTGAACTCAAGGCAAACATTGTTGCAGAAATTCGAACGCTACAGCCACAAGTTTTGAAAGATGTTATGGAAAATGCTCTAAAAAGAGCCCATCAGTGCGAAGCTGAAAACGGTGGTCATTTAAGAGACATCATTTTTCATACTTAGCGTAAAAAAATTTCCCTTTTGTATATTATATAATCTGAAAGAAAAAATAAAAAAAAGTAATAAACGAAAAAGTTATAAAACTTTTACACCCCTCGGTTGCTTTTGGACCACCCTGTATAAGAAAAAAAGCCTCTGATAATCCCTGAATTGAAGGCCAACATTATTGCAGAGATTCGAGAGCTGCGGTCACAAATTTTGAAAGATATTATGGAAAATGATCTAAAACGAGCCGGTCTCCATTTTATAAATTTTTTAATCTCATAAATAAAAAAATATATATAAACGAGGAAGTAAATATGGTGACTTTTAGCCTACCCTGCATATGTATATGTGACAGCGCATAGAGAAAGGGACCTAAGGGTAAAAAAAAACAATTTGCACTTTTTTTTTGATTGGACAACATCTAAGCATCGAATGAGACCGATCCCATGCCCCAAAAGTGTTCCCTCCCAGAGATATGCGCGTTTAATAAAAGTGAAGTCGACGATTCTAAGCGCAAATAGAAAGTGACCTAACGGTTAAATTTATTTATTTTCATTTTTTCCCCTACTAAATTAACAAAATAACTTGATTTTACGAAACTACAAAAAATTTATTTTTTTCCTTATGAACAATTTAAAAAAATAGAAAAATCATTTAATCTTTAAAATGGCTCTCCTCAACAAAACCTGTTTTTACCCTTAGGACCCTTTCTCTATGCGCTGTCACATATAGAGTTTAAAATGCTTACGGTTTTACATATCATCATATCGATATATCGATTAAATAAAAAATTTATACCATTTTTTAATTAAAAATCTTTTAACTCTGACCCACTGTGGCATATAGTTAAGTAGTATAGTAGTTTTTATTCTGTTTTATTAGTTTGAGTATTGCTCAAAGTGTTCGCTTTTACATTTAATTAAATATCAAATTTTAATTTTTCCTTTTATTTTATTTCTTCTTTTTATTTGCTAGCCTTAAAGAAAGTACATATTCAAACAAAATGTAATAAATTGAAAATACAAGTAAACTTAATTTTATAACAAAATGCTAAACAATACTTAATTAAAATATTAATTAATTTTAATTTCTGCTTTTAACTCCTTTACAGATCTGAATATCAACTTACATACGTACGCCTTGAATGTTTAATAATTCGCTAATATTTTAACCAAAAAAAAAATATACAAAGAGCTGAGAATATTGTTTTAATAAATTAATTAAATAAATACTAATACATAAACACCTTCGCATACATGTGTATGTGATTACTATTACTTACGTATAATGCCTGAGCAACAAAAATATCAACCGTCAATGATTAAACTGCTGCTACAATAACAGACACAATGGTTTTATTAATCAGCTAATAGTATGGGTATGTGAGTGTGTGTATTCATCAGTATGTCCATCAATTAATCAATCAATCAATCAATCGACCAGAACAAAAAAACAAAAAACAACAACCAACAACTATTCAACAATACATTAGTTGCTAATCTGTTGCTGCAACAACCAGCTTTTACTCCAAAACATTAATAATAATTCACTCACTCGCTTCTGAGAAAACTAACACATTGACAACATTTTTTTATATGTATTAAAAATAATAACCCTATGACAACTACTACCATTTAATCCCTAAAAATAAACAACTAATAAACAATAAATAAAATCAAATCATTATAATCATCTACTTGGACGTCTTTGTTGTTAGAGAACTCAAGAAACACAATTTAATTGAGTCTATTAAAATATTAATTAAAACGTTTTTATCATTACACTAACACACATACATTAACTAAAGGTCAGTAATATAAAAGAGTCGTTGGCTCTTGTTTTTTTTTTCGTTTTTAATTTTTTTAGTTTAGCTCACCATGACTTATATACCGAAAAAAAATTCCTATTATTCCCGCTCTCATACAGCCATGAATTTAATAAATATGGATTCAGAAAACCGGGTTGTTTTAAATGTGGGCGGCATTAGACATGAGACCTATAAGGCAACACTGAAGAAAATACCAGCCACTAGACTGTCAAAATTAACGGAAGCGTTGGCCAACTATGATCCGCTACTAAATGAATATTTTTTTGATCGACATCCGGGAGTTTTTGCCCAGGTGTTGAATTATTATAGGTGAGTAGAGAATAATAACAAAAACAATTTATGAAAAAAACAAGTGTTTATTTGCGAAATTAAAAAACAAAAAATTAAAAATTATAATGAATCGGTAAACAGTTTTACAGCAGCTCTGGTTACAGAAATAACACGAAATATTTTTTTTGTATTTCTTTTTTGCTTTAATTTCAATGATTTTCATTAAAACAAAATATTTTCTTAAAAATGAAAATTTTTTAATAAAATTTACTCAATATAAAAACATTTTTGATTATTTGTAGAACTGGTAAGCTACATTATCCTACGGATGTCTGTGGACCACTATTTGAAGAAGAATTGGAGTTTTGGGGTTTAGATTCAAATCAAGTTGAACCCTGTTGTTGGATGACCTACACCCAGGTAAAAAAATAAAGTTATTTCATTTCAGGTTTGTAGATAAAATTTTCTACTTTAACACTTTTTCCCTCTCTTCCTTGCTACAGCATCGTGACACTCAAGAAACACTAGCCGTATTAGATCGTTTAGATTTAGATACAGAAAAACCGTCCGAAGAGGAATTAGCCCGAAAATTTGGTTTCGAAGAAGACTATTACAAGGGAACATTATCATGGTGGCAGGAAATAAAACCGCGAATATGGTCACTATTTGATGAGCCATACAGTTCGAATGCCGCCAAAGTAATGGAGTTCTAAATTAACTTTGTAACAACTATTTTAATTGATATATTTCTTTTAGATAATCGGTGTTGTATCGGTGTTTTTTATATGCATTTCAATATTATCATTTTGTTTGAAAACCCACCCAGATATGAGAGTGCCCTATATAGTTAATAAAACGGTGCTCACATCAAACGGCAGTTCCGCCTGGTATTTAGATAAGACACAAACAAATGCCCATATAGCTTTTTTCTATATTGAATGTGTTTGCAATGCCTGGTTCACTTTTGAAATACTAGTGAGTGTTTACAAATAAAATCATAAAAATTTGTACATGTTATTTTCTTATTTAGGTCCGTTTTATATCATCACCGAATAAGTGTGACTTCATCAAATCATCTGTAAACATAATCGATTACATTGCCACCCTTAGTTTTTATATTGATTTGGTATTACAACGTTTCGCTTCACACTTGGAGAATGCTGATATTTTGGAATTCTTCTCCATCATACGTATCATGCGACTGTTTAAGCTGACGCGACATTCGTCGGGTCTGAAAATTCTCATACAAACATTTAGAGCCTCTGCCAAGGAGCTGACACTATTGGTATTTTTCCTGGTTCTTGGCATTGTCATCTTTGCCAGTCTGGTCTACTATGCCGAACGTATACAAACAAATCCCCACAATGATTTCAATAGCATACCCTTGGGTTTGTGGTGGGCTCTAGTGACAATGACAACTGTGGGTTATGGTGATATGGTGCCAAAGACCTACATTGGCATGTTTGTGGGTGCATTATGTGCTCTAGCCGGTGTGTTAACCATTGCACTGCCAGTGCCCGTTATTGTTAGCAACTTTGCCATGTACTACTCGCATACACAGGCACGTGCAAAACTGCCAAAGAAACGTAGACGTGTGCTTCCGGTTGAACAGCCCCGTCCACCTAGGCTGCCAGGTTAGTCATTCGTAAATAGAAGAGCATTTCTTTATTGTAAATACTTTTTCTTTTATCTTTTCGTGTTTATGATAATTTACTTTAGGTCAATCAGGAGGTGTTAGCGGTTGTGGTACACCCGGTTCTGGACCCAATTCAGGTCCTATGGGCTCCGGTACTGGACCAAGACGTATGAATAACAAAACCAAAGACTTAGTTAGTCCAAAATCGGGTGAGTATTTGGTTTAAAATATTCTACAACGCAAAAAGGGAATTAATTGGATATAAAACGTATTTGGAAAGATAGTGAAAGTTGGGCAACACTTAAAGTGCGTTTAAGGTCTTAAATCACGAGATTTTCGAATCGTAAATTTTGAACTCAATAAACAACAACTAGGAAAATAAATGTGATATTAAGGAAATAATTAAATTAAAAAATTAATAGTGAACTGCCAGATTTGTGTAGATGTCACATTAAAATAACCAAATGAGGACGACAGGATAATAGTCTCACTTTTTCTACTTAACTTGGCGAATTTAATTTTTTTTTTAATTTTGTTGGAAAAGTTTTTCGGAAGTTAAAGCATAAAAACTTATTACGATTTTAATTAATTTACGAAGACCGATATGCTGCTAATTCAATTAACTTATAATAAAATCAATAAAGAAATGTTAAGTTTGATATAAGGAGTTTTGCTAATAGCAGAAACGCTACTTATCCCGCATCTTACTATACCCTTTTTAACAGTTTTTAACAGAAAATATAAGCATAAAATTATTTTTGTTCAAAATTGTACTTTACATTTACAAGTTTTTATTTCAGTTTCGTACCCAGTTTCTATTTTAAATTAATTTGATTTCATTTAAACAAGCAAATCTGGCAACACAATTATTAAAAACTACTTTCTTCACTTTAGCGTCATTTGTTTTTTAAATTCGTTGAATATTTGCAAATACAAAAAGTATTTTCAAAGCTGTAATTATACTTAAAAATTATTTTTTATTTTGATTAGATTGCAGCAGTTTTTGTTTTTACTTAAAGTAGATGTATTCGAAAGCGCGGTGTTGCCATTCTAACTGGCGAAAAGTATTAAAATCAAGTTTAAAATATTTGTATAAAATTTAGGCAGTCATACTGATGTTTAGACGTGAACTCAATACAGCTGTTATTAAAATATATTTTAGTACATATAGATGTTGTTGTTTAACAAATTTTGTTTATAAAATCCAATATCAATTTTCGATTCGAAAATCAGTTTACGACAGTATTATTTATTTGGGTTTAATTAAAATAGGAGAAAGAGAAAACAAAAAAATGAGAGTGTGTACAGTGTAAATATTTATTTGCTTTTTTGAATGGATAAACAATAATAAGTATATAATTCTACTAAATAATTATATTTTTGGCATTTCTTGTCGTTGTTGTGCCCATCAGTTTTATTTATTTTTTTTTTTCTTTAAAAAAAAATCCAAACAAAATATGTATTTTTTTTAAATTTAAAACTAATTTATTAAAATGATAAAGCTTTGAACCACTAACCCTTTTATTAAGACTTTTGTGCTGTTTACAGAAAACAATCATTTAAGACAAGCGAAAATTAACCATGTGGTTTTGTTGTCATAACAAAAACAAAATACATTTAACATGTATATACGTTGCATTAATTTTAGTAAACGTATTCTGTAAACAGCAAATTCATTTTATACACTACAGCCTTCTACCACAATCATAAACAAACCAACAGAGCTGATTTGAAATCCAAATTCCTATTACTTTGTATTTTATATAAAAAAAGTGAAATTTAATGGATAAAAGTTTATGCTTACAGAACAAAAAAACACACTGCTTTTAAACAAATTTGACAAATCTATATATATAAAAGTGAAACTCTGTGTGTGTGTGTGTGTGTGTGTGTGTGTGTGTGTGTGTTAGCTATAGACTCCGAAACTGTAAAACCGATCGGGCTCAAACTTGGGTAAGTTGTTGTACACATACCAGGGAGTGTTTATGGGTGAAAAAAAGTGGGCGGAGCCACGCCCATAAAAAATTAGTTATCAGTTTTAGCTACTTGCACTTGACCGATTTTTCTGAAACTTTGCACACATATCGAGCTGTCATGACTAAATAATTTCGTGAGAAGAAAAGTGGGCGGGGCCACGCCCCTAAAAAAGTTTTAATTTTGAGGTACTTGCACTGGACCGATTTTTCTGAAACTGTGCACACATATTGAGCTGTCACGGCTTTATAATTTCGTGATTGAAAAAGTGGGCGGGGCCACGCCCATAAAAAATTAGTTATCAGTTTTAGATACTTGCACTGGACCGAATTTTCCGAAACTTTGCGAAAATACTGAGCTGTCATGACTTTACACTTTCGTCATTAGAAAAGTGGGCAGTGCCACGCCCATTAAAAAATAGGTATCATTTTGGGGTACTTGCACTGGACCGATTTTTCTGAAACTTTGCACACATATTGAGTTGTCATGACTATACAGTTTCGTATTTAGAAAAGTGGGCAGGGCCACGCCCATAAAAAAAGGTATCATTTTGAGGTACTTACACTGGACCGATTTTTCTGAAACTTTGCACACATATCGAGCTGTCATGACTAAATAATTTCGTGAGAAGAAAAGTGGGCGGGGCCACGCCCCTAAAAAAGTTTTAATTTTGAGGTACTTGCACTGGACCGATTTTTCTGAAACTGTGCACACATATTGAGCTGTCACGGCTTTATAATTTCGTGATTGAAAAAGTGGGCGGAGCCACGCCCATAAAAAATTAGTTATCAGTTTTAGATACTTGCACTGGACCGAATTTTCCGAAACTTTGCGAAAATACTGAGCTGTCATGACTTTACACTTTCGTCATTAGAAAAGTGGGCAGTGCCACGCCCATTAAAAAATAGGTATCATTTTGGGGTACTTGCACTGGACCGATTTTTCTGAAACTTTGCACACATATTGAGTTGTCATGACTATACAGTTTCGTATTTAGAAAAGTGTGCAGTGCCACGCCCATAAAAAAGGTATCATTTTGAGGTACTTGCACTGGACCGATTATTCTGAAACTTTGCACACATATTGAGCTGTTATGACTTTACAATTTCGTGACTAGAAAAGTGGGCAGGGCCACGCCCATAAAAAAATTATAATTTTTAGGTTTTTGCACTTGATATTCAATTAAATTCAGAATGCATTTCGATTTATTAAGGGGCGTAGCAACGCGCGCCGGGTTTGGCTAGTTTTTAATAAAATTGAAATAAAAAAATAAAATATTGTTATATTTCATAAAAATGCATCGCTTTAAGAATCTACTGATTTGCACTTAAAGTCACTTGTAATATAAAAAGCTTAAAAAAAAATAATATTTATAATAAGTTTTAAATATTCCCTTAAAAATACTCACCAACTAATAAATAGCAGTTAAGCAATAACGTTGTACAAATTTAAAAAAAAAAAAAACAAAAATATACTTGATACATTAAAATTTTAATTTAATTTAATTCCCTTAATACAATACTCGTAAACATAAGCAAACATCTACACATCTGCATATGCATTAGATGAAATCTGTCTAAAGGCAACGTGTAAGGGTTCAATATTCGATTGTATGGAATTACACATTGCCACTATCAATAACAAATTGACAAATCTGTATTCAATTTTGACATTTTTACGTCTAAGAGACCTTTAACAATTCTCGAAATATGATTTTTTAAATTGTTTAAAAATATTTGACACACTTGAGAGTGTTCTTTAATGAACAACAGTTTTAAATTACATAAAAAATTATTGAAGTATTAAGTTTTGAACAGCACTTTGGGCAAATGATGTCCATAGCCATGACCACTTTTCAAAAATATCGAAAATTTCGTTGCTCTATGTCTAGATTGTACGTCGATTTTTCAAAAAGAACGAAACATCAGTAAAATAAATTCTGATTTTTTTAAAAATTAGAATACTAATTAGGAAACTTATTCTTTCGTATTGAAAATGCATTAAAAGTCAGACAGCGCCGACGGTTATGGACTTGTTGTCTTAGCCCTTTGACATTAAGGAACCTCATAAAAAGATAGAATGTAATCCAGCATACATTGATGTAGAGCGAACATTATAATTAAAAAATTTTATTTTGATGTAGAATGACCAAGAGAGATTGAGAGTTGAAGGGTTCAAAATTATTCAGTTTACCATAGGCTTGCATCACGTTTCCTATTCGAGAAATTTCCGTTACATAGGGGTTACAATTGCGAAATGAATGACATGAGAAATGACAGACTTCATCCATTTTGAGGTTTGCTACTTTTTTAAAGAAAATAACACAGAAAATTCAAATTTAATGGTTAATGTTTATTATCATTTGAAAGAACATTCTTTGGCATTTATTTTTTGAAGATTATGTCTATCAAATGTTGGCCGTTGCTATGTCGCAGATGGTACATTCGTTGAGTCCAATTTTCGATGACTCATTCGAGCATTTCGGCTGGCAACTGGTAAATGATACGCGTAATGTTTTCCTCCAAGGCCTTAATCAAAGCGATTTTTTCCGCATAAACTTTAGACTTTATATATCCCCATAGGAAAAAGTCTAATGGTGTGATATCACACGGTCTTGGTGGCCGATTGACCGGCCCAAAACGTGAAATTATGCGCTCACCGAAGTGTTCTCTCAATAAATCCATTGATTGATGCGATGTGTGGGAAGTGGAAGCTTTAGTTTCAGGCATCAAATAGTCGGTTATCATGGCACGATAACGGGTTACGTTCGCACCGGCCCCAGCGTGCTGGACGTGGTATATTCGGTCGAATATTATCCAATAATGAATGCTGGGTCTTAAAATGGGTGATGCTGTTGCGAATAGTACGTTCAGTAGGCCGATTATGTTGACCATAAGTTGAGCGAAGTGCACGAAACACATTCCTCACAGAACGTGAATTTTCGTAATAAAGTTGAACGATTTGTAAACGTTGTTCAGGCGTAAGTTTTTCCACTACGGAATGCCAAGCAATACTAAACAAAAATAACATGACAGCATGACACGACTCTCACGTGATCTGTCAAACAAAGGCTATTGAAAAACGTATCTCTACTTGAATCACCCATTATATAAATTTTTATTCTGATTTTATATGTATGAAGTTTTAGTTGCACTAACAAAAATTAGAATTAGAAATCGCTAGATATCAAGCTAATAGCTAAAACGTATTTTTGCTCGCTTAGCTGGATTCGCTACATATGACGGGAAAATAGCTAAATTCCCATCACTGGTACCAGCCATTGTTACGTATGAGAGAGAAACAACTAATATTAATGTGTCTTTATTTTAAAGCTGGCTGCAACAGAGAGAAGCTAATGTTTATAGATAAAGTCTGACACACAAATTTCTCTTTCATATATGGACTTTGACAATAAAAACAAAAAATTAATTAAGACGTTTCTTTAAGGTTATCTTAAAAGTAAAGTATAGATAGTAAGGAAGCTAACGGCAAGTTACAGAACGACTACAGAAACTAAAGACTAATAAAGCTTTTAAAGTAAGTAGTGACCATCTACATTTTGGATGAAGCATGGTTTAATGATGTCTCTAGCCCAAAACCTACACCAAAAAATGCAGTTGCGAATGCGTTTTTTTTTCTGATATTATTAAGACATTTAATAAAGCTATCAAATTGAAAATATGCCTTGCCGCTATGATGATTTTGATCGATAATGTTCAATAACCTATTCAAGTAATAGCCTTCACTTTGTGTGTCACTTGAAATTTTTAAGCATAGAGACGTATGCGCTGTAAAAAGTTTCTTGGAATTTGCAATACTTGTACATAAAGCAGATTTGATTTTTGCTGACTTTCTTTCTCTCACGATTTTAATATTGACTTTCAAATAGCTTGTTTTTTGAATCATCATAGCCTTTATCATCAATATATAAGACTTGCAAAACATTGACAACTATTAAGTTTGTTGTAGTAGTATGTACAATTCTTCATAAAATTAATTTAGGAAAACAACAGAGTAATTTTTGTTTAAATCTGAAATTTTGCTAATTTTAAATCAATTCTACTGAAGATATCCAATGAATTATATTTCGATGAATTTAAAAGTTGATTTTAACCGCCATACGAACAGTAATTCCTTCCTAAGTCTATTTTTATATCTTTAAGGATTAAAAATATATATTGCCTTTAATTAAATTTCACTTAGTGTATATGATCGTACAGAACCATACACATATAAACACATATCCAAATTTTTTTTACATTTTTCTTTCTTAAATAATATTATTTTGATTATTTTAATATTGAATATTATTAATGTTTTTATTATGTATAAAAAAAATACGAAACCATACCTGATTTTATAAATTTTAAAAATTTAGATGAATATACGGCCATGCTTAGCAAAAATCGTGAAAGTAAAATGGGAAGACTGCTTTGAAATCCACCACAAATGCGGCGAAAATCATCCCCAAAAACCATAAAAAATTAATTGCAATATAACACCATCCAAAAAGAAAAGTCCAACTGAAAGACAAAAAAAATAAAAATTAAATAATCGAATGTTAACAGCAAATTAATCTTAAAATTATAAAATATTTGTAAGCAACACAACGGCAAATATTTTATCTCTAACAGGATAATACAGGATACATATTCCAGACATATTTACGTAATATACTGATGCATATAATTATATGGAAATGTTAAAGACGTGTATACATTTGCATTTTAAATAATAAAAAAATCATTAATTGTTACTAACATGTTCCCACTTATCCTCATTTGTTATTCATCATATAACTTCATCTTCATCGACAGACATAAAAGAAAAAAACTTAACAAATCAACAAACATTTTCACAATTTTCCCGCTTTTGCCATGGATTGAATTGGAGATTGTAATTTGAAAATGATCAATAAAGAAAGAGCTGCGGTATGTGAATTTCAACGTTGGTTATTTCATATATTTCCTACAAATTGAAAACCTTATTTCGAAAATCTAATATCTTTACTTTTCTATACTTGTTTTATTGAATTGAATTGAGTGTGTGTTGTTGTGTTCCGTCTTTTATTTTTTTTTTCAAAATTTTGGGCTTTTGGTTTAAACATAAGATTTACTAGTAATTTTTTTGAAATTTTTAATCGTAGTTAACATTACCCGTTATATTACAAAAAGATTTTAATAAAATTAATTAGAAATTTTTAATTTTATTAAATATAACAGTCCGCAGAAACATTCTATTGGGAAAATTTGATTATTAGGTTGGAATTAAAAATAACATATTTATAATTGATTTACAAAAACCGAGTAAATAAATTTATTTATTTAATATATGTTAAAGTATAACTGACTTTCGAAATTTGAAATTTTTAACGAAAACTTAAAAAACACTGCAATTCTCTTATATATTTATGAAAATTAATAAGAAAATACGTTTGCGTTAATTTTCGAAAATTCGAACTTAAGTTCGAAAAAATTCAAAAAAATGCAGCAGTATGCTTGGAGCCTCAGGATTACAGATAATTAAAAAGTTTAATGATTTTAATTAAATTCTAAGGATTAATAAGTTTCGAACATTGACTCTTTTATCGAAATCGAAACTTATCATTTTTCTGAGAAATGTGTTGGGTTTGTAGGGTATAGAGAAATTTAAACTTTTAATATACTATATCAATATTTTTTTTACTAGTAAATTTTATGTAAAAAACAAATTTAATTAATCCTTTAGTTAAAACTTTTTTTTATTTGTTGGTTTTCCTCTCTCTGTGTGTGTGCGTGTGTCTTAAAAAATGTATGTTAATTTAAAAATATATTAAATTAAGTTAAAAGAAAAATAATAATAAAAAAAAAATAAAATAATTAACAAATAAAAACTTTACATTCAAAAAATGTCGTTAGTTAAAATTTGTAGGAAAGTACAAAAAAATATATTTAAAATCCATACTCTGCGTTAGATAATATTGCGTCTACAGTTTGTAAAATTTGTAAAAATATTTTGAATTTCCTTAAACGTTTTGTTTTTGTATAGTTTAGTTAATATTAAAAATTATTTATAATTTTTATATTTCTCAACACTTAAATCGCAATACATTTTAAATCTATAATTATTTTATATCTTGCAGATGTGGCTTTTGGTTTTGACTAAAATCATATCACAAAACAAACAAAAAATCCTTTTAACAAGTTTCAAATTGACAACGCTCATATATCAAAATCAAAAAAAAACGAAAAAAAAATTATTTTTACAATTACTTGAAATGAAATACAAACTGACACATTTACAAAAAAACAAAATTCTCCAAATAACACTTCTGCCTCATGTATGGAAACAAAATGGGAGGGTGTGTGTGACTTAATAAAACAAATTTTTAAAATATTTTTTTTCCTTAAGAAAATTTAGTCAAATGATTTAAAGTAGACACCCCTGTATTGTACCACCCCTACCAGTAAACATAAATCCCATGTTTTCTTTAATGCAGCAGGTGACAGAAAAACTGGATCGGGAAGTTCGACAAAAGTTTGCGTACTCTTTCGAAATAGAAAAATTTATTGAAAATTTCTATGAATAAAAAGCTTATAGTAAATTTCCTATAAGTAAACCTACTTTATATTGTAAATTTATTTTTTTTGATTCGAAATTTTTATTAGATCGAATTTTATGACTCAAAATTGTATCATAAATTTTTTTGTATGGAAATTTTGTCACAAATTTTCTCTAAGTCATTATTATATTGAAAATTTTCTTTGAGTCTTACCCTTAAGGATATCCTTGAAAAATTATCCTTAAAAAATAAATCTTGTCAAAATCTAAAATTTGATGTAAGTACATAAAACTAAAGAAAAATATTATGGATAAATTTCTTCTAAATAAAAATTTCGCGAAAGTGTATTTTTCAACAGCGAAATCAAGTATATGTAACGCTTGGTTTAAAAGTTTTGTCATGTCTTGACATCCTCTTTTATGTTGCCTGCTGTGTAAGTGTTCGAATTTACTATAACAATTCCCCCCCATATGAATGAAAGCCTTTAGAAAATATATTAAACAAAAATTATTATAAATTCCCCTTTTAGAAATCCTGTTAGTTCAACTGATTAGTTTAAATAAACAAAAATCGATTTAAAAACTAAAAATCTAAAGCAAATGTAAATAATATAAAACAAAAGAAATTAATTTCAATTAACATTTTAATATAAACTTGCATGTAAATATCCTGCTTTTAAGTTTATGTATGTATGTATGTATGTATATAAGCATGTTTCTACTTTACTTTGACTATCTTATCTATTTAATAAAAAATTTATATTTGTACTCAATTTTTATAAAAAAATAAAGTGTTTTAAGCTTGCTTTTGTAAATAGCTAACATTTTTATACTCGTATTATATTTTATTAAATAAATTCTTTATTTTTTAGTTTTTAATTTAAAACTTTTCAAACAATTTTACTAATTTTATTTGTGTGCATTTCTTTTACAATTTCTTTAGGTCCAATAGGTGCCAGTATTGTAGCCATGAGTCCTCGTACAATGCTGGATTTAAACCCCGCCTTGGCTATGGGCAAACCTACTTTTGAATCTCGTGGACCACCCATTACATCGAAAGACTTTAAAGACACGGATAAAAACACAACGGATGCATCAAAAAAGAACTTTTTATAGAATCATTAAAACAAAAAGAAATGTAATCGTCACAGCATATTATATCTCGATTTTAATATGTTTCTCTATCTTCAATACACATTCTTCATATTTTTTTAAAAAAACTGTCTCTTTTTGATTAGATAAAACCGTTAAAAATCTCAAATACAATTAAACTCTTTTTTTGTCTTCTAATAACTCAACCTTATGAGTGTAAACATGAAAAACCCTTAAGCCTAGAATCCTTTAAAATAAATATATAACTTAACAGTAATATTTAAAAATAGTCCTTTGGTAACATATTTATGTATGTATGTATTTATTTATATATATGTATGTATCTAAGTTTATTATAATACTCTTAACTAATTGAACCAACCACATATAATAACTTTTAATAATATTAAAGAAAAATACTCTTAATCTATTATCATTCCAAAACATGTACTGTTTATTTATTATTTATTTTTCATTTCTCATTCTTGTGGAAAAAAAAGAACAAAAACATACAAAATAAATAGATTTGAAAATCAATATCAAGGATTTTATATTAAGGAATTGAAGTAAATATGAAATCCTTAGTAATTTTAATATCCTTAACATATCAAAAATAAATATTTTGTACTTATCGCTTTTAGTTTGTCGAATATTTTTGTATGTAAAACAAAAACAAGAAACAGAAATTCAGAATAACACAAAAGGAAATAAAGTATAGATTGAAGTGTTCTCTCAATTAATTTTGAAATATTTAAAAGGTTTGTTAAAACAAAGGTTCCAATATTTACTGTTGAAGAATATATAAATTCGATTAATTTTTTAACACTTTACTTAAACTTAAAATAAAACAGTAAATTGAAAAAAAATAAATAAATTAAATAATAAAAAAAGCAAATTTGAAAATAAACGCTGTGATTCCCAAATTCTAATTTCATTAGATTGTAACATATATAGCAGTTTAAAATTACTTATGCATTCCACTCGGCTAACATTGAAATAAGTTTTCAAATATTCTGAAATTGGTTTACAATTTCATTAAATTTAATTTAGAAAATGTTTTAGGAATTTAAATAATATTATAATAAATGAACTAAGTCAAAATAAAAATGATTTACAATCGATTTAAAATATAAAGTTCGAAAAAAATTTCAATATATTTTTGAATATGGAAAATTTTCAATAACTGTTTGATTTTGAAATATTACAATAAATTTTCGATTTATCAAGGCTTATTCATACAGTCGCTAAAGCCGTTCGAGAAGCATTATATTAAAATTTGCTCAGTTTGCCCTGATTTTATTTAATTATTTATTTATGCCTCTGCATACGAAAAATTAGGTTCTTATGTTGGTACAACTAATTTGAGAGTAAAACAAATGTAAACTTTGTGAGTTTTGCAAATATATATAACTTTTTAAATAATTTTTTTTTTTAATTATAATTATATAATAATTTAATTAATTTTTTTAATTCGCCTTGACGACAAATATACACTAAAAAGTTGCTTTGTTGTATTAATTCGCTGTTGTATAAAACTGTTTTAATATGTCTTGCAATTTAGGAAAGAATTACGATACATTTCTATAATAATTAATAACGCAAACATTTTCATTGAGGGAAAATTTAAGACACCATTTTTATTTATGGAAATTTAATGGTACGTTTTCGGCTAATGAAAGCCTTTCGCTAACTTTGCGCTTTATGAAGGTTTTTAGATAGATTTTCTATTCAATGAGAATTAATGATAATTTTACGAATTATAAAAAAAAAACAAATTAAGATAAATTGATTTAAGTGATTCATGAATGAATGAAAATTTACAAAAAATTTTTTTTTGTTAAAAATTAACGATCAACTTTAAGAGTTTCAGGAAATTTATTATAATTTTTTTGGAAAATATTTTCGATAAAAAGTGAATAAATATCCGGTAGATTTACAAACTGTGTTATAACAGCGTTTGCCATAATTTTTTAAAATTTCCAAATGGTTTACAAATATTGTGTTGTTAAAACCATTTGAAAGTTATTTTCGATTTCTTTTGTAGTTTATTATTATTATTATTAGTTTTTTAATTTAATACCATAATATCTTGCTGATTGGGATAATTTTTATACCCTTCACCTGTGGTGTACAAGGGTATATATAGCTTTGTCATTCCGTTTGTAATTTCTACAATTTTCATTTCCGACCCCATAGAGTATATATTTTCTGAAAGCTTATGAATAGAGGAGTCGATTAAGCCCTGACCGTCTGTCCGTGTGTTGGTTGAAATCAACTTTTAGAAGCAACTATATGTTCCCTAGATCTGTGTATGGTATCAATCTCTTGGAAATATCCGGGAATGAATCGCTATTGAAATTCAGCACAATCGCCCCATGAATTTCTGAGATATGAGAAAAAAACCAAGACCACCTCGTTTTTTTGCACAATTACAACAACAACATACATATATACTGGTTAGAGTAAACATGGCATCGAATCCCAGCTGAGCCTAAAATATTTTTTTTTATTTTATATATTATATATATTTTTTTTTAATTTTTAAAAAAATTCTTTTTTTAATTTTTTTTAAAAATTTTTTTTTTTAAATTTTTTTGTAAATTTTTTTTTTAATTTTTTTTATTGTTTTTTTTGTTTTAAATACATATATATATTTTTTTGAAACATACGTAAACTCAATTTATAATTCTGCAATGGGATGTTTTGTATATGAATGGTGATACAAACAATTGTTAAAAACAATTAAATTAAATTAAAAACAAAACAATTTGTATCAACAATGTTGATTCAACATGCATTTATATGTTTATTTAATATTTATTTAAAATTTTATTTTGTTGTAACATACATGTGATTTGCTTATGTGCTTATGTTGCTTACTTTAAAGGTGAATTCACCCATTTGTTCTGAACAAAATTTTTTCCGGAGAATAACATTTTTTACTGAGAGTTTTCTGCAGAACGATTCACCCATTTAAGAAAATTTGTCCGAAAAAACAAAGCTGCCATATAATATAAAAATGCAAACAGTTGTACAAAGTGGCAGCACCGCTAGCAAACTATGTAAATAAATACAAACGTAAATTATTTCATTAAAATATATGTGAAGAAAATGTCGGATTGAAGGAAACTAAAATTATTATTTTTAATTAAAGTGCATAAAGTCAATTTGTTTGCAAAAGAAATTTATAAAAAAAAATCGAAAATAAAATGAGTCGCAGTGAGAAAAACCCTGTTCTAAATAATTATTTTTGTATGCACTGTTGCTCATATCATACAAACATTCTCTTCCTGGTTTTTTTAATTCTTCTATTGATTTTTGAGCAATATTTTCATTAAATTCCATTTTAATTGTTAATTTTCGGCAAAAACAATTTTTGTATAATAAATGTACTGACACTGTGTGATGTGGCAACCAAATTCAATTTTCATGTAAATATTGAAAAAAGTGGCATCCCAATTCAGTTTCTTCTGAACAAGAATTAAAATTAAACCAATTCAAGAAAAAACTTTCTGAACAAAATAATCGTTCTCTCTTGCAAAAGTAAAACATCAAACTCAATATATAAAAAATTTGTTATGAACTAAGATTTTATGGGTAAATCCAGCTTAAACGCTTGTTTGTTCTAAACTACTAAACCAATTTTAATTTTTATTATATTCTGCACACCTGCAAGAAAATCTTTTGAAAATTGTATATGTTTAACAAAAACGGTTGTATAATTAGAGCGCAAATTGTGTTAAAAATGATCGACTTGTCTATTAAGACACTTTAACATTGTTTGTTTTTTCAATTATAGTTAAAAAGTCGGGCTACATTTTATTGTTATATTATTATTTTAGCCCTGGCTTGTAACTAAATAATTAAATTCAAATTAAAAAATTGAGACAATATGACCATACCCATGTTAGCAGCACACCTTGTAAATCAACAAATTTCTACTCTAAATAACTATTTAACTTTACTTTAGTAAAGGCTTAACACTTGAACACCTTTTTTAATACGGAATATTAAAAAATTTATTTTGAGAACATTTCATCTAGAATTTTTATTTCAAAATGTATACATATAATTTTCTACTTTAGGCTCTGGGTTGTAAGTCACCATAAAAATTATTAAGTCTTGAAATATAATTTCCTTAATTCATAACAAATTTTTAAGTGAAATTTTTTTAAAAAACATTAAAAAAAGAAGAAAAAAAATAAGAATATTTAAAAGAAACCTCAGGAAAATATTAAAACAAAGCGATCACTCCTTAAAAAGAAAAAACAAAATTAAAAACAAATAAATATGATTTTTTTCATTGCAAAGGCAGGTTGAGAAATATAACAAGAAGAGACATTAAAACAAACAAAAGTTTAATTGACTTAAAAATGAACAGAAACAGTTCTTTGAACAACAACCAAGTTCTAAATGTAAAGAAAGTTCAAAAGTATAAGCTAGACATTTTGTTGAATTTTTAAAATATTTTATTCTTAAAATGTCTCCAAATTTTTCTAAATAAATTTTAACTTTTGTTGACGTTTTTCTTTTGCATATTTTAAAACGAAAGAGCGAAAAAACAATATTCTTTGCTTACATTAATAAATTTATTAAGAAGATACAATAATATTTAATAAAAATATAAAATAAAAATTATCAAAACTTATGATAGAAAAAAAAACTATGAAAACGTTAAAAATTTTAGCTAATTTTATAAAATACTTTAACTGACTCTAACAAATGTTTAACGTAAATAATTTGTTAAAATTAAAAGAAAATAACTAAAATCGTTTAAAATTGTTTTTTTTTTTTGTAATTAGTGAAAAAGGTTAACTAAAACGATTTTTATTACAATATAAATTTTTTTTATTATCATTGATTTAAAACTATCACTATTATTTGTTAACGCTTTTAATTAGGTTGGCTGTACGAATATTTGTTAATTTTTAAACCATAAAATTAGTTATTAAAAAAATCTTTAAGCGAAACAATAAAAACTTGTTCTTTATTAAAAAAATCATAAAAAATTATTTAAAATAAAAAGAAAAATTTAAGACGATGATATACATTAAATAATTAATTTAAATAAGTGAAATAATATAAAAAGGAAATGTATATTAATAAAAATAAAAACTAAATATTTAATAAAAGAAAAAGAATTGTAAAAAATTTGTTTTAATAATGACGTAAAAAATTAAATAAAATTTAATAAACATTTTATGATAACACCAACAAATCAAAACAATTACCATTATGGGGTTTTATTTTTTAATTTGGAGGAGGATTCTAAAAAAATATGTTTGCGATAAATTTTTGTTTTGCAAAAAATTTAAGATCGATTTTTTGGCTTAAAAAAATTTAACAATCTATACATAGAAGAATTTTAATACATTTTCATAACAGTGTGATTTAAGAAATTTGGCAAAAACAAATTTTTCGATAAATTATGTTATAAAAAAATGTGTAATTTTTTTGTTTTTATACACTTCACACAGTGAGTGCATGGGTATATATAGGGTTGTCATTCCGTGTGAAATTTCTACAATTTTCTTTTCCGACCGCATAAAGTATAAATTTTCTGAAAGCTTATGAATAGGGGAGTCGATTAAGCACTGTGGCAGTCCGTCCGTGTGTATGTTGAAATCAACTTTTTGAAGCCCCCGACATCACCGGGACCCGCGTGAGGTATTAAAATATCAGAAATATTTGGGAGCAGATGGGTATTGAAAATCAGAAGAGTCGATACAAAAACAACTGAGATAAGAGCAAAAAACCACAACAACAACAACATACATGAATCTTGGATTTTCAGAAGCCCAGAACCTATAATTATTTTTATTAGCAAAGCCATTCAAACGAAAATGAGCTTTGTCACTCATAATCAGATTTTCAATAAGGTTGATTTAATTTCTGGCCAACTGTTCAAAATTTAGCTGTAATATTTAGACTTTTCCGATGATCTGCGCATTTTGATAATTGCATCAATTACATCTTATATGGGCATAACATACAGTAAGCTTTCTTTTAAATACCATTTCTAGCTTCGTGGAATGAATTCTTGTAAATGTTTTCGATATTTCATTAAAACATATTAAAAAATGCCTGCACTGCGATTAAATATGATCTACCGGTTTGAGGAAAATCTCTCACGGTGCCATCTTGGTGGAGACGATTAACTAAACAACGAATCATTACTTCAGAGGGCAAAATCCTACAGTTTAAGTGATCACTGGTTTAAAAAATAAAATTCTATTATTCTGGTTCTTAGTTCGGTTGCTGCATTACTAATGCTCCAGCTGTTATTTTTATAATCTAAATGAAATATATGTATTCAAGTAAAATTGTTAAATGTTTTAGTGATTTTTCGCCCACCCTGTATTTATATTTTTTTTGCGATGTAATTTTTTTTTGTTAAAACAGCAAATAGTTTGTCTTTGTCATTTTATAAAATTTGCTCATTTTGGTTTGTATTAGCATGCTGTTAGTTAGTGTTTTGTAAATATAAATCGCATTGCTAACAGCAACCTCTTACATTAAATACAGAGACTGAATGACTGGCAGCGTATCATACTTTTTCTTACCATATGGTTAATAAAAAACTTAAAACTTAACTTAACGAGATTACATTTAACGTTTTTTCATATCGTCTCCCACTATACTTAAAAATAAATTTCTGCTTTGCAAATAATGCAAACAATAAATTTGAAAGTTTTCCTTTTTGTAGCTGATTTATGTAAATTTTTGCAATCACTACAAAGGAAATGGCTTGCCATTTATTAATAACCACAGACACAATTCCATCTTAAACTTTTATTTATTCAATTTAAAGTTTGTGCTACTCTGACCCTCAGCGAACAGACAACTTAACATTCGAACTTTGTTAAGCAACAACATCCAACCATTCCATCCATCTCTTTTGCATACCAAATAATGGCAGTTCAGAGAATCATAGATGCTATTACCATTTACAATAAATTTTATTATTTTTGTAAACTTTTTTTCTTGGCCTTTTGCAACTGCTTCAACAAAATTGTTTTCAATGTATTTACATACGTACACGTTCAGCATTAAGTACTTCAAAATATATTTTTTTTTGTTGTACAAAACGGCTTGAAAAGCTTACTTTTAGCTTTTACTCTCCAGCTCTCCGTCTACCGTTAAGTAAAAAAAAAAAAATAAATAAAAAAATTATACACAAAGAAAGTTTTACTTTTGACTTCTCGTTGTTCATTGACTATTGCATAAAAAAAGAGTGTTAAATCACAAACACGTTGTAGCTGAATTCGGAGATTAAGAGCTAAAAATATACGAAATGGGTGATAGAAATTCTATCAAACAAAGAAAGAAATATTTGAGTAAAAAATTACAATTCAGACATAAAATACGTGGCCAGAAGGAAGTATTTCTTAGCTCTTCTATTTGGCATACTTTGTGTGCGAGTACCACTAGTACTAAGGGGCTGGAAAAACAACTTTGAACTACATAAAAGATTTACCGGAGCACAATGTGTATGAGATAGAAGAGTTGCCAGCAATTACGTAATTACCTTACGAAATTTATTTAGAATTAATACTTTAAAAGCTGCTAACTCCAATAAAGAACCGGTGGTTATAAAGCAAATCAAACCCTGATATTTTGTGAATTTTGCGGCTCCTTCCTTGCAGTCTCTTCAAGAATTTCCTTAATGAAATTTACCAATTTTACTTGCTAACTTGTTCGTTAAATCAATAGAGAGTGTTAGCAATAACAATAAGGACAACGGAATGTTGTTAAGTAGCAGGTAGAAATTTTTGTGCAAAATTTTCTCCAAGTAAATCAATTGATTTGGGTTTCACTTAATACTGCGCTCTACCGCAAGTTTGTTTCCTCGGTGAGCAGTGCATGATGCTATTCCGGATTCGCATTATAATTTAGATTTATTACATTAGCAAGTGCTGTTCTAGAATCAGTTTACTCATGACAAAATTATGAACCCATTGGGCACAAGCGGATCTGGCAACAGTAGTAGTGTATTTATGATCAAATTGCAAACAAAGCAAGAGTGATAAAACAAAGGTTATACTTTTCGCACAATATCTCGTAATATTAAGTATCTAGGTGTTCTTTCATAAGGGTTTCATGTCTGCTTCATATGTTAGATTTACAATTTTTTGGAAAAGATTTCAATATTTAGATTCAGAAAATCTGCTATAAAAATTACTTTCGGACTTTAAAATTATTAGCCTATAGAGACAAAGGTTTTGTGATGTCAGAGTTCCAACAAGAGCAGAAAATTTCAATTATGTCGTCGTCGTGATGGCGTTAGCATTCTTGCCAACTAAGTGAGCACAAGTAATAATAGCCTTTGCCGGATCTGACAGTTTAATATCTATTAGAAATGAAGCAGTTAAAAATCATACGTTATTAAAAGAATAGTTTTGAACAACATTCTTATAGGGGTTGTCATTAGAATATCCATGATCCATGTGACATAATTATGATTTAAGAAAGCGATACAATTTTAGACGCTTTTATTGACTTCAATTTTGAGTTTTAATAATAAGAAAGTTTTAATCGTTATGACCAAGGCGATTTAATAGCTGGTGGTCTCACAAGATCAGGTGATTAGTTTTTTATTATTAGATTTTACTATTTTGTTTATTAAAGTTTTTCTTAACAAATTTGACCGAATTCATTTGAATTCGCTACCGTTGTCACTGGTACAAATTCGCCTTAGTTAAGGTATGAGAAGCAAGTAATACATTCTTACATTATTACTGGATATTCTCTTCCTAGTCTGTTTTGTTTACTTGCCCTATTTTGTCTATATTGTTGAAATGTTTGAATCTATGGAATGATCATTGTGAAAACGAGAAATCTAATTCAATTTACCATTATCATGCAGACTACATGTTATTCAGTTTTTATTCATAACATTTTGGAAGTTAAAAATAGTTGATTCTTTTGATCTATGGGTTACTATCACAGCATTTGCGTTATTTATGGTGTCTTCGAAAAAATAAGGCTTAGCTTTATTGGCAGCGAATGTCGTTGATCATTCAATCGATATTATTAATATTTACTGCCTGTTCAACGATGTCGAAAGAAAACCCAAACGAAATTTCACTCGTACAAATACGTTGAAAACAAGCACAAATTTTTAGTTTTTGTTGTTGTTTTCAATATATTTGTACGAATAAAAATTTCGCTTGGGTTTTCTTTCGACATCGTTGAACAGGCAGTTAGTTTAGAATATTGTAACGTGCCGTTACAAGCCATCACCCTCATGAATAACGAAAATATGGTTAATTAACAAAAATCATCTTACAATTCTTATCTAGTTAAAGTAACTATTCAATCAAATTCTTCATGGTAGCAGGGTATGTTTTGCGAGTTGGGATTAATGCTGAACTTTATATTTTCTTTTTCAGAGTACCGTATGAAACCCGATCGTAACCTGTTCCGTAATCATCGCTCGTATAATATTATATTAGGTTTCTTAAAAGTAGTTATTTGCGAATTATATTCTGCCTGTGTTTCTAGAATATCGTTCGCCTTGTGACCCAAGAAAAAAGACTAGTAGTTAGACTAGCTATACATGTTGCACTTTATAACCACTTTTTCTCCCAAACGGGTACGCTGTCGTCCCGAGAAAATAAAAAACTCATCTCACCTTAAGTCAAGTAGTATTGTATTAACAGTAAAATAAGATCGATAAAACTAAAACTGTATTCGAAACAAACGCATCAATTCTGAAAAATATTTATTATTACATTATTATTGATCAGCTAGGGCATTTCCCAACCGGAAAATTATACTGTTTTAGACTTTTCAATGGTCCTAGGGTGGAGGAGAAATAGATGTGTATGTATAAACAGTTATTTACAAAAGTGTCAGCAGTTTCCATTGCCATGATTTATATAAGCCAACATTGTCATGTTATCATGTTTGTCCTGAAGTTTATCACAGTTTTTCTAATATTGCGGCGATTTCCAAATATCCCAGTGGGCATTTGTAAATATTTTGCTTTAAGCAATCCTTAATAACGGGAACGAGAAAAGCCAAAAGGAAAAGCGGCAAAAATGTATAGCAACAGTGTGTTTGATAAAAAGTCAAAAGAGAGTTGGCCAAATTCCTAACCAAATAGAAAAAGAGAGTGATAGAGAACATTTTTGCATTTTCTTGTATTGTGTTCGTTGGTTTGTGGAGGAGAGGAAAACCGCCAAATTTTTGTTTAACGGAAAAGTAAAACAAACAAATACAAGTACATACACACACATGTTGTAAATGAAAACTGGGAAAAGTGAATGGTTACAAGCATGGATTAATGCAAAACACAAGCATTTGCCTGTTGGTTGGTATGTTGCTTACTTCGTTTGTTTGGCCGTATGTCTATTAAGTTTTTTGTCATGCAATAGCTGAATCGCTGACAGAGTGTTTAGTTGCATAGAGTGGATGTTAGTGGATACTAAAGAAGGAAAAACTTTGTATTAAAAAGTTTGTTGATTTTGTTTTGCTTTTTTCGTTGCTTTTTTGTTGACAATGTAGAGTTATTGCTGCTTGTTGGTGGTGTAAAAAAAAAAAAAGATTTTGCATTTGTGTCTTTTACAATTTTTGAGAGCTTTAACACAACAGTATTTAAACGAATGAACAGCACGAACAAATCGTTCGACCAACTGCCTGAGCGAACGTATGAACAAAAACAACAAACGTTTTGTGGAGTGTTTCTGGTACATATAGTTACTTTTTTTTCTTCTGTTCGTCTTTATTTCCCTCTGAATTTCATTTTATTTTCTCGTGTACGCGTACGGAATGGATGGATGCTGTTGTAAGACAAGATTTTTAGTTTGCTGCTGAACGTTTTTTAAAGAAGATAAAGCGAACGAATGATTTTAATAAATTTTTACCAGTAAAATTATTAAAAAAGAAAGAAAAATCCAAAAAATATATCTTTAACAAATGGTGAAATCTTTTTTACATTAAAGAGATTTTTATACAAAAAGTTGAAAATTAAAAAAAAAATATATTAATTGAAGCAAAGAAAAAAATGCATTAAAATTAGAAATAAAAAAAAAATAAATTAAAAATAATATGAAAATTCTTGTTCAAGTGAATTTCATAAAATGAAGGTAAATAATTTAAAAAATTGTGAAAAAAATGTATAACTAAATTAAAAAATTAATACACAAATATTAAAATACAAGTGTTAAGTTTATCACTTTATTTATTGTTTTAGTTACTTGTGTAATAACAAGTAATGAACAAATTCATTTGCCAGCAAAAAAAAAAAAAAAGGAAAAAGAAGGAGGCATAAGAATGTGTAATTTTAGTAACACATTTCGAAGTGTGTTAAAAATTGATTTTGTTTTAATAGTCCTCTAGAAAAAAAACGACATACTATTTGAGAGATAAAAATTCATTCAAATACTTTAATGTAGTATTTTCCTTTTTATTTTCTTCTTTGACTATGTTTTTATTAATTTTTACTTAATTTTGTATTTGTTACTTTGCTATCCAGCCAAGTCAGCTTATGCTTTGGCTTTGCTTGGTTGGCTCGGTTGTGTACATTTAATGCTGACACTTCATTTAACGTATCCCAGTGGGTGAGAGCAAATGAAGATTTGTGTGCAATATACGATTTGTGTAAATGTGTGGGTTTGTGTGTTCGTTTAAATCCATCCATCCACACATCTATTTTGTTATTAGAGGACTTAGTACGAGAAAGCTGGTGTACAAATATGAGATTATTACACAAATCATATGCAAGCGAAACTGATACCGTTATTTAAGGCAAAGGTTACATTTTTGTGACCTTTGACCGCTAGGATAATTGTAGCAAACAGTGATGCAAATTAAGCAATAAAATGTTACAAATACATATGTATGTATGTATTTAAATTCCAAGCTAATGCTAAGATTGTTTTAGTTTTTTTAAACAAAGCTAAAGAACTTAGTTTTTATACGCACCATTAAAAAATGGTGGGGGTATATTTATTTTGTCATTCCATTTGTAACACATCGAAATATTTTTTTTAGACCCCATAAATTATATACACTTTTTCTGAATAGGGGTTTCATTTTATGGCGATCTAGCCGTGTCTGTACGTCGGTCCGTGTGTTGAAAGCACGATAGAGCTCGAACCGAAAAAGATAGGGGCTCAAGTTTTGCCAGAATATTTCTTATACACAAGGTTTCTTTGGTATTGAAATCGGGATATTAGGAAGAGAGTTATAGCTCGTAATGCAAGAGTAGGTCAAAAAACCATGTCCTACCAACATAAAATAAAATGCAATTGCGTCGAAACGCATTAACTTAGAGCCATGAAACTTAGAATGTAAATTTCCTGAGTCAAAGAAATATTTTTCTCTGAAAATCCTAAATTTAAATCTATGCATTAGGAACGGAGTTAAAGATCAAAATGTACGAGAATTTGTACCACACAGTGTATTTTTCGGTATATTGAAAATTTAAAACCTAATAAAATTTTACAAACATTGCTTTTTGGTCAAAAGTTTCAACTAACGGAAAATAAATGTGACACGCCCTCTTTAAAGCCTACCTGCTCTATAACGCTTTATCTTAAATTCATTTAATTTCTCTATGGCCAAGGTTTTAAAAGAATAAAGAACTATATTGAAATATCTAAGTTGTATTTATAATCAGTAGATATATTGACACGCCGATACATATTTTAGTACAAAGAGATTGTTCCATAGCGATTACTGTTAAAAAGTGCATCAAATTGGTGGTGGGTATAAAAAATCCGGCATAGCCAAATATAGTGCTCTTACTTGTTTATTTTAAAAATGTTTTAGTTGAAAACAGTTTTGAAACTTTAAAACAATTCTTAAATATTTATTCTCTTTTAGTATGTGTCAACATTTCAAGATTGATCATATACATTATAGGCATCTACACCATTCTCTTTGTAAAGACCATACAAAAATTCTTCTTTTCTTCTTCTTCTTTTAATTATCTTTTTAATTATTTGCAAATTATTATTTGAAACCTTTAAAAAAAATTTAATTTTCGACCACTACTTTATGTAGGGTGCAAATATGAAATTTTTAAATTGTATGTTCTTCCATTATTATAGCCTGTTTTTTCAAAAATTTCGGAAGAATTTCACTTTTCTACACATTTTCTTCTCGGTTTAAAAATATCTGTGGACTTTTGACAAAACCACTTAAGGCCAGAAATATATTTTTAATTACAGAAACAAAAACTTTTATAATTGGTCGAAAATATTTAAGAAAATAAAATTCAAAGTACAATATTGTGTTGAATAATTAAACAAAATGATATTCGTGAAAATTTAAATGTGTTTTTTGAAGGCGGAGAACTTTAAATTGGCAGCATTGTTCTCTGCAACAGCTTATTGGACAGTTCTCGATTGTTTTGGAGTAAGCTTGTTTAAGAAATTTGTTATGAAAATTGTTCAAAATTATTTTAAGAAACATTGTTTAATTCTACTAATTTATCGGTAATTGTATGAAGCACACTTATTGTTAAATGGTTATGACAGTAAACAGAGTTTCCGCATTTGGAACGATCGTAGTTTTTCATCTATTGTTGAAACAGACAAGCTCACTATTTGAAACGCTTTGTGGGCCAGTGTAATCATTCGATATTCCAAGGTTCTTGGTCAGCATTCTATGCAAAGAGGTAAGAATTTCACGGATGCTGTAACAAGTTTTCGAAAATTACACTACTTGGATCTCGGATAATTTGTCTTTTTGTAAATTATTTCCTAATTGATAAATATTCTCTAGAACAATTTTATGTAATTTTTTCCTGCGTACTCCCATATCTGCCATACCTAACTTGGGTTTTAGCATATTACATTGTAGTTGCTGCTGTTTGCTAACGATTATCTAAAGTATGATGGTTGGGTTATAGATGATTGCATGGTTGATTGGATGGTTGAGTGTTAAGTTGGTAGACTTGTCATATGCAGTCTAGCAGTGTTGCCATGTAAATTTTTATATATATTTTGTAAGTATGTTTAATAGTTTTATTCATAGACTTATTCAATGCATTAAAGCGGTGTTGCCGAGTATTTTTTATATATTTCCCAAAAATTTAATTAAACTTACCGTTGAGTTGTAATAATCTTTAAATACAAAAAATGAATTAACAACTGATTTTTCAATTTAATCACTAAATTATCATTTAAAGAAATATGGAGGATTTTGAACAAAAATCTCTGAAAATCTTTGTTTTAAAAAATACTTTTATTGCGTTAATGTTTGCACATAATTTTCGGCATGCAGCCGCAAATCCTGACTACTTGGTCTACATGACGGTTAAATTTCTAAACACTTTACATTTTCTAAGTGATTCTGCAATAAGACACTATATTTTTGCTACAAGATTACAGTTGTTTTTGATTTATTAAATATATAACTGTGGTTTTCATGGGCAACCACGTATGTCTTAAAATCAAATTTTTCAGGAGAGCTACAAAACCGTGTTAGTGCTGAACGATTTTTGAATATATATATATATATATAGAAGTTACGTTGTTATGCCATTAAAATAATTGGAATCGGTCCATCTTATTTGAGAAATTTTTAAAACTAAGTAAAGGCGGTCTAAAACCAAGCAATATGGCATTATTAACTCAAAATCGTATGAAATGAACATACGCGGTTGCCCATGAAAACCACAGATATATCGCTAGAGAAACCTTTGTGTAGAAAATCGAACTACCGAGGTGATTACTTAATAAGACCATTTTCTGAAAATAATCTTTTATTCAATGTTGCTCTATGAGGGTTAGACATGCCTATATCAATGGCTGTATAGTTATTAATGTTTAAGACATTAAGCCAATCTTTCACCTGGAAGCTTTTTTTCGATATAATAGTGTTTTAGCAATCGATGGAATAGAATTATATGAGTTATTGAAAATTACACTTTAAAAAAATCTCTTATATCATTCTAAATAACACTTTAAAATTTGAATATCGTTTTTACCCCTTAAAAGAATTACAAGAGGAATACCCTACCTCGGCAACACTTTATCTTAGAGAGTTCAGATTGTGGAAAGACATGTGTGATTTTTTTTTTGCATTTTTTTGGTTTTATCCATTAATTTTTTTCCGTTTCTTTTTTTTTTTTTTTTGTTCTTTTTTACATACTACGAATGACGAGAGGAAGCAAAAAAACAACAACAACAACAAATATTTTATGTTAAATTAAGCCAAAAATAGTTTGTTTAAAATGTGTTTGATCTAAATTCAATTTGTCACACTAATGTGTGCATTAGGATACAAAAAAAGTATATTTCGAGCATTACGAGTATGTTAATGGTGAGTAAACATGATATTGTTTTACACTCGAGAGAAAATGTTGGTTGGAAATAGGTGAAAGCAATAAAAAGTAGTTTAGGGATTTATTCAAAGTTACTGGAATTTTTAATGTATAAGTATACGTAGGGTGTCCCAAAATACTCGCAAGTCTTAGACTTTCGAAATCTTGCTGAGACCATCACTTTTAACAGCGTGCCCAAAAGATCAAATTAAACAATTTCCTTTGATTCGACTTAAATGATAACGATGCAACCAATATGTAATTCTAGCAAGTCGGTGCTATATGCCACATATCAAGCACAATGTAAGCAATATTGTAGCCGGTGTTAGGTTATTGTCATCTCTTACGTATTACCAAGATTATGCTATTTAAAATCTCAAAATTTTATGAAAATAAGCCACAAATTCCTGTGGCAATTCTTAGAATTGAGAAAGCAAAAAAAAAACTAAAAAGCTATCATTTAAATTTGAATAATAGCCTTCACCATAGCCTTCATGTACATAGGTATAGTGACCATATCATAGCTTAGCAAAAGATTTAATGTTATATGGCATTTTACTTTATTATTTCCGAAACCATATTTGATTTTGACCTTTTACATCGATAATCGATATTCTTATTATCAAGCCCTTAAATTTGATACAAATTTATGTGGATAAAGTTTTTACGCAATTTAAAAACAAATGAAAATATTTTAGTCTGGATTCGAAATCAAGTTGACTCTAACCAGTACACCATGCTTGTCTTGTAAAAACCAAGGTGGTCTTTGTGTTTTTGTCATATCCCAGTTGTTTAAAGACCAATTTTTCTAATTTTCAGTACCCAACACGGGTCTGAGCCATGTTGTCAATACACATGGACAGACGGACATTTCTCATTCTTTATGGGTCACAGACGAAAATTTTAGAAATAACGCAGAAAATGACAAACGTCATAACGTTTTCTGTGAAGGGTAATCAAATGAAAAGATTTTGTTGCAATATCAATTTTACTAATTTTTTCATAAAATAATCGTTAAAGCTTTTAAAATTTCATGACATCCATAATTTAGCTTAAAAACAGTACTGGAAGTGACACCTTTAATATAACAAAATCCATACAAAGGGGGCATAGCCACCGTATGAAAAGAAATCATTACATAAAATATTTCTGGAACTATAAGCTTTGAACTTTTTATTTCTAGTAAATGGTGATTTTTTAGCTATTATGTTTTTGGCAACACTGGTTTAAACAGCTGACGCACGTTTCGTGTTTTGTTTCACTGTCAAACATCTTCAGTTTGGTCTGTAATTTAATTTACAAACGAACAACGCTTGCAAATTATTGAATTTTATTATCAAAATGCGTGCGTGCTTTGTTAAGAAAGTTCATCACACCTAAATCCTTCCGCAAAATTTTCCACGTTGTTGAGTAACAGTGGCCCAATTGCTGCGTAATAAGCAGAATTGTCGATTTTGGAGTGAATATCAGCCAGAAGCATTGCAAGAGCTACCAATGCTTCCAGAAAAAGCCACAGTTTGGTGCGGTTTATGGGCTGGTGGCATCATTGGACCGTACTTCTTCAAAGATGATGCAAATCGTAACGTAACTGTGAATGGTGAGCGCTACCGTGAGATGATATCCAACTTTTTTTTGCCCAAAATGCAAGAGCTTGACTTCTATGACATGTGGTTTCAAGATGACGGTGCCACATGCCATATGCCACACAGCCCGCTTAACAATGGACTTATTGAGAGGCAAGTTTGGTGAACATTTTATTTCACGTTCGGGACCGGTCAATTGGTCGCCTGGATCGTGCGATTAAACGCCTTTAGACTATTTTTTGGGGGGCTATGTTAAAGCTCATGTCTATACACACATGCCCGCTTCAATTGACGCATTGAAAGACAACATTAAAGCATTTATTCATGAGATACCGGCCGAAATGTTGGAAAGAGTATGCCAAAATTGGACTAAGCGGATGGACCATTTGAGGCGCAGTCGCGGTCAACATTTGCATGAAATAATCTTCAAACTTTAAATTATATGGGCCGTACTATCGATTTAAATAAAGATTTCATGAATTTTTCTGAATTTTATGTTTTTTTTTAACTCTCCTGCTGTTAAAAAATCACGCTATATTAGACATTTAACAAAAATTTTATAATTTATTACAAAAACTGGACAGGATTGAAAGAGAGGCGTGCTACCTTCTATACAAATTATATATATTTAATAGCTCAGTTGTAGAACAATAATTATTATTATGGGCTTTAAATTCTATATTCGGGCAAAAAATTGATTTAATAAGAGCAGGGGACGTAGTACCCTCGTATAACAAAATATTCAAAAAAAGGTAAGGGGGAGCCATACCCCCTTACTAATAAAATACTGTTTATGCATATCTAAGTCATGTTGATCGACATATTAAAATCGATATCCTAAAGAATGCGAATGCAAACATTTTGTTGGCGGGCCGGCTTCTACTAGTAAAGAATAAAAAAGACTCAATGTACTTTTAGAAAGCTTAAATTGATAACACTAATTATAAAGGCAGTTATTTTGGCAACAATGCTTAAGTGCTAATAATGGTCAAATTCAACAAACAATACTTTAATAATTATAAAAATATACCTCTTTCATGATTAAGAAAAAAGTTCTGTGTCACAAAGAGTTGTTTAATGTTTTATGATGTCATAAGTATTTTAAAAATATTTGGACCAGTTTATCAGACACCAACCTAGTTTGTGCAAACTAGTGAATTACAGTCTGACTATGTCTTTATTTTACTAAAAATGAAAGTTTAGATGCTCATATTTAGTTGAATCCTTTAATTATTTAAAATAAACATTAATACTTGAAAGTAAACTGCATACTTTTATAAATATTAACAGTTTTTGATGTTTAGATATGCAACAAATAAATGGAAATATGTACATACATGGATACTCAACTTTCATGTACATAAATGAATATTTTTGTATTAGGATGATTCCATTAAATGATTTCACTTGTCGGTGGAGGAAAACTAATTTTATAGTTTACAATTACAATACAATATTTACAATTTTTAAAAGTTTTTTTTCCTGTTTTTATACCCTTCACACAGTGAAAAAGGGTATATATAGGTTTGTCATTCCGTGTGAATTTTCTACAATTTTCATTTCCGACCCCATAAAGTATATATTTTCTGAAAGCTTATGAATAGGGAAGTCGATTAAGCTCTGTCCGTCTGTCCGTGTGTATGTTGAAATCAACTTGTTGAAGCCCCCCGAAATCGCTTGGACCCGGATGAGGTATTAAAATATCAGAAATATTCGGGAGTAGATCGGCATTGAAAATCAGGAACATCGGTACATAAGCAACTGAGATATGAGCAAAAAACTACGACCACCTCTATTTTTTTTCACAAAAACAATATTACAACAACAACATACATACATACATACATATATACAAACGTGTATCCCAGCTGAGCCAAACATTTTTTTTTTATTTTTTTAAATTTTTTTATTTTTATTTAATATATTATATATATTTTTATTATTTTTTTAAATTTATTTTTTAATTTTTTTTTGTTTTATATTTATTATATATATTTTGATTATTTTTTTAAAATTTTTTTTTGAAATTTTTTTTTTTTAATTTTTATTTTTTATTTTTTTATTTTTTTCTTACATACGTAAATTTATAATTTTACAATGGGATGTTTTTATATATGTATGTACGTATTTCATATGGGATGAATGGTGATACAAACAATTGTTATTGCATGACTATACGCTGTGAAGGGTATATAAGATTCGGTACGGACGAATATAGCGCTCTTACTTGTTTATATATAGAAAAAATGTTTCGAAAAATTTTGCAAAATCATTTCGAGCAGTAACTCTATATAGTAAATCTATAAAGTTTTTGAGATCATCCTAATGCCTGCATACAAATTGGTACATGAATGTTTACGTTTGCATGAGTATAAGAATGTTTACATTGCATTTATATATTGATTTGTTTAGTTGTATGTATGTACATACATATATGTATATCTACTCAAAATGTATGTACTACTATATGCAAACACATGAATACCTACAAACACAAGTATGCGAAATTGCAAATTGTTAAAACATTTTATATGGATGTATGTTACAAAATAATCAAAGCGTATGTAATTTACAATATTTTGTTTGCTTTTTTCAGTTGTCGTTGTTATTTTCTTTCTGGAACGCTGTAGTTAATTTTTGAAATGACAACAAGAACAAAGAGCAACAAAATAACACAAAAAAATTTGCATAAAACACAAAAAAAAAAAAGAATACAAAAATAAAATAATATGCTATATTTAGCCAGGTTAAAATGAAACGAAAATGTTGCCGAAAATAACTCGTGCCCAAGTGTTACACAAAAAAATATTAAATTTATTGAATATTCTCAATAAGCAGGAGATTAAAAATTTAATAACTTTTTATTTATTTATATATATTGTGTCCACCCCATTACTAAACCCTTGTTTAAATCGTAGTTAAGTAATTTAGTAATCCACCACATTTATCTACCCAGCAGTTTTAATTATTAAAACGTGATTGATTAAGGTTTTGTGTGTCACATAACTACACAAAACTACAACCTCTTGTCCAGCTCTAATTTCGTTCCAACAATTCTGTAATCTTGGTAAATTGCTTTGATCTAAATAATTATGGCGAAGTTATTACAAAAAATTAAACCATTTTTTTAATTATATCTTTCATTTACTTTTGCGTAAATCCACTTTTTTAATGGCGGAAACAAAAACTGAAATCAAGGCGAATTGATTAATCCACCTTGACTAAATTGAATAATTTTTTAAGGTTTGACATTATTTTACGTCACTCATGGTATCAAAAATTGCAAAAGGTTCGTAATTAGTGTTGTTATTTGCTCTTTTTCTATAATCATAATATGATTCAATAAAAACGACTAACTTTTCACACAACAACCATACGACAACGACACCCGTTATCTCATTTGTAAAAGAGGTAAAAGGTACAGGAAGGTTTCTATTATGTGAGGCCAGAAATAAGGACCTGGTTTAACTAGTATTAGTAGATGTAGGTATGTTAGATTTTCTCATGAATACTTTAATTAATTAATATCGAAAATTTAGCTTTTAGAAAATTAAGGGGTTTTAAAAATGTTGAAGAAGTTTTTATTAAATAGAAGATTTTTAATTAGGTATGGATTTTAGTAAATTTACCATTAATTTTTTTAAAGAGCTTTTTATGAATGATCGATTTATATGTGTAATAAAATATTTTTTATAAATTCTTAGATAATAATTTTTTTTAAGTTTTCGTTTTTAAGAAAATCGTTTAAAACCTTTAATTTCAAATTAATTTTTGTATTTAAAATAATTAAAATTTTTAGAAAAGTTTTAATCAATTTTTGATATAAAGAAATAAACGGTCTAATTATTCCCTTCACACTGTGAAAACGAGTATACATATATAGGTTTGTCATTCCATGTGAAATTTCTAAAATTTTCATTTCCGACCCCATAATGTATATATTTTCTGAAAGCTTATGAATAGGGGAGTCGATTAAGCTCTGTCAGTCTGTCCGTGTGTATGTTGAAATCAACTTTTTGAAGCCCCCCGACATCGCCTGGACCCGGATGAGGTATTTGAATATCAGAAATATTCAAGAGTAGATCGGTATTGAATATCAGAAAAATCGGTACATAAGCAACTGAGATATGAGCAAAAAACCACGGCTACCTCGTTTTTTTAATACAAAAACAACATACAACAACAACAACACACATACATACAAACGTGGTATACTGGTTAGAGAAAACGTGGGATCGAATCCCAGCTGAGCCAAAAAAAAATTTTTTTATAATTATTTATTTTTTATTTTATATATTATTCATATTTTTATTTTTTTTTTAATTTTTTTAAAATTTTTTTTATATTTTTTTTTCATACTTTTTTTTTCTTTTATATTTATTATTTAAATTTAAAAATTTTTTTTCTAATTTTTTTATATCTTTTTTTACTTTTTAATTTTTTTTAACATACATATGTAAATTTTTAATTTTACACGTTGACTGCACGTTGTGAAGGGTATATAAGATTCGGCATATAGCACTCTTACTAGTTTTTTTCATATACTTACCAAACAATTTTAGAATTTCTATTATTACATTTGTTCAAAAACTTATTGCATATAAAAATATAACAGTTATCAATATACCCTATGGTTTATAGGGCAGTTTCCTTAAGGCTACTGTACACGAAATGTAAAAAGCCACATGCACACATGACGTCTCTAAAATGTTCAGCACTTTGGTAACATTTTTTCAAATAGTCGTAGTGGCTGCATGCGGTAAGATTTTTATATTATACGAAATGTGTTTTAGTTTAAAAATTCAAATGAAACACATGTCGCCGAGCGGATACATTTATGCTTTATGATGACGTCAAAACTACGTCACAGCCACATGCGTATGTGACTTTTTACATTTCGTGTACTACAGGCTTTGCACACAATTTGTACTTTTTAGTGCTGCCGTATGCGAAAAATTCAATTTATAGCGACTCCTTTTTGTTTCCATTTGAAACATTTTTTTATTTTTAATTTTTGGGAAATATTTATTTACCAATTATATTTCTTAATTTTCTGTGCAATATTTAATTGTTACTAAATAGTTTTTTTTTATTTTAATAAATAAAAAATAGCGACGTTATATGATTAGAGACGAATCGTGGCATGTCATCATGTATGTACATACATATAATCTGTGTTGTGTGTGATCATGTTGGTGTGACGTACAATGACGAAGCCTACATTACATAGATTCGTACATAGTTTTTGCCGCTAATTGTTCCAAATCGCAAAAGTATTAACTTTAGAGCTCATATGAAAGGACAGACAGACGGACATAACAACTTTTCAATCTATAAGGATTTAGAATATATTTACTTTATGATGTTGTAAATTCATCCTATAGAAATTACAAATGGATAGACAAACAAACACTCTCTCTCGCACAACATGCCAACTTGGCATAAGTGTATACCTGTCATGGGTTTGGGCTTTTAGTGCCCCTCCTTTTCAACCTAACCTAACACTCTCGTATAGTCGGTATGAAAATTACATACATACATATGTATTGCAATAACTTTAATTGCAAATAAGACGTAAACACGTATTAGCGGGGTATATGTTTGCAATATGGTAAATCAAATGAACAGTGCCTAAAGAATTTTAAAGATTATATGGTGGGGACAAAAATATAAAATATTTAATCAATTGAATACACGATTTGTTTTTTAGTTTCAATAATATTGTTGAAAGCGGTGAAAATACTTTTTTGTAGTTTTGAATTTGAATCTAATTGTATGTATTCTCTCCTTTTTTTTATTTATCATGAATTATTGTATACTATTTAAGTATTTGAATTTGAATCTAATTAATGTAGTCAGTATTCCCGTCTCTGCACGGACTATGGTGAATTCCTTTATTATAACGAGATATAAATAACGAGCCTTTTAGTCGAAAGCGCCAAAATTATTAAATTTATTCGTTATATTATTAGCTTTTCATCGTTCAACCAGGCCAGACGTTTCTTCTACCATCACCCTTTCTAATAAATTGTACGTTGATAATCCCTACAAACTATTTCCCTAATATTATAGATATGTATTTTTCGAACAATTTGCTTTGGTTTTATTTGTACTTCATACAACCCTTTCTATAAAATTGCAATCATTGCAATTTTACTTTTTTTTACTTTAGAATTGTAAAATATATTATACAATTTCTAAACAAATATTTTTAATTTATTAAATAAATTTGTTTAATTGATATCAAATGTCTTTGAAGAGCAAAGCATTTTCTGACAGTTAGAAAAAAAATATTAAAAAATATCTTCAAAAATACAATTTCTGTGAAAAATAAATCTTGTAGGCCAAATTTAATGAAATTATTATTGCAAGTATGTAAAATAAGGAGCTAAATATAAAGAAATAGTGATTAATCTGCAGGGGGGACTTTTAGTTTGAACATTTGTAGGTACAAGCATACATAAAAATGTTTTAAATATAATAAATACTTTAAGCGTTATTGGTCCAAAGACAATATTTATCGTAGCCTGATGTATTAAAATTTATAAATTAATTCAATTAATTTTAAAGTACTTTTTTATTAAAAATTTTTCTCTACATTTTTTCGATTAAAAATATTAATTTCCATTTAATTAATAGTATTACTTTATTGATTGGAGTAAAATTCAATATAATTAAAATTAATAGCTAATTTTTCTAATAATTTTTTCTTGATATTCTGTCGTTATGGCATTGAACTTATAGCCTAAAAATTTAAAATTTAATATAATATAATTAATAACATTAATTTAATAATTGCAATCCATATTTATGCAAAATACTCATTGTGTGGCTCTTTTATCTCTTCGTGCAACTCTTTATTCGTAATTCAAATAGACTATATACGAAAACCTCAACGTTAGATGAAATCATTATTAAAATCATTACATGTATAGATTTTAGTTGAAGCTAGAAATTTTGCAAATCTTGCGTTGGGCTAAATTTTTTTATTTTAAAATAAAATAACTGACAAAAATGGCTAGAATATTTGACAGGACACAAACTTTATATATTACATAAATATATGCTTAAATATATCACCATTTAGACTATACAGGAAATATTTATTCTTTGCTTCTGAGTACATACATATAAATAAAATTCATATGTATTTGTATTTTTATATGTATGTGTGTATATTCATGCTCATACCAGAGAGTGGCATATGTGTAGATTTTGTTTTAAGTCTAGTTCATATTTAATAAATTGAACAAACAAACCATTTTATTTATTTGACTGAATAAAACTGAAACAAATTTATTCAAACTAAATGCATCATCAATTTCTGTAAAAAAAATTATTATACAAAAATAATGTATAATTGTTTTTGCATATTATTTCCCCCTTTATACTCGTGCAAATATTTTCTATTTCTGGTGCTATTTTTTATTGCGCTGAATTTTTGATTCTTGAACAAAACATGAACAAACAACGCAATGAACTTATATTATATGCAAACAACTTCATGGTTAAAAAAATCATAATTGTAAGTAGATTTGATTAATATGAATTTTTTCTCACTTAAACAATGTCATTCCCTGGTATACATATGTATATGTAAGTACATCTAAATATACATGTGATTTAACAGTCAACCTCATTTCTCAAATAAATATTTTCACGTACTCGTTGATATAAAAAAATTTTAAAAGCTCATCATTATTATCGTCATCAACACTGCATCCTACCACATAGTTTGTAAGTTTACAGAATCAAAATACATACTAGAAATATAAAACCAATTGATAATGTTAGTGGGTTGCTTCTGTATTATGATGATGATAATGATGATGCTACTCCTTCATTACAATTGGCTTACTCGTTTCCCTATAACTCAAGCATACACAAATAAGAAAAAAAGGAATAAAAACAGCAAGAAAAGCTAAAATATAGTAAAATAACGACAAAATATTTACTTAAATATATATACATACATACTTACATACAAATAAAATTATTAATTTTCACAAAGTAAAAAAAAAAAAAACTTAACAGCTCATAAAGCTAAAATGTTAGAATAAAGACTTTAAGTATATGTAGGTATAAAGCTAAAAGGCTGTTTGTCGCACAGACAGGTTTTTTTGTTGTAGTTAGTGTCTGTCTGTCTTTCTGTTTGCCTGCCAACTTGCCGTTTTTTACAAGCAGAAAAGGCGACATGACATCGCCAACTAACAGCTGTTGGCTGTTAAATAAAATTAAAAGAACAAAACAGTATGAAAAAATAAGAATGAAAATTCAAACAGCGGAGGAAACCAGGAGTTTGTTAAAAATATAAAGGGGCATATTCATAGTCATCAAAAAAGTCGACTTTTACAGTACTTAAGTCAATTTCTTAAAAAAGTCTACTCTAAGTCATTCATAGACAACTTAAAGTTGGTTTTTAACATTAAAGTCGGCTCTAAATTTAAAACCAGCTGAACCTGTTGTTAACTCTATTTACAATAACATCAGCTGTTCATTGTAAAGTTAAAAGATTTATTGAAAATTAAAAAAATGCCAAGATTTCAAGATATTGAAAGAGATTTTTCAATAACTGGTGATTGTGAGGATGATTTTTTGTGTAAGGAAGCCTAAAAATTACAAAAATAGATTTAATCCCTTCGACCTAAGCGATGAGGATTTTTATTCCCGCTACAGATATGACAAAATTACAACTCGTTTTTTGGTAAGCTTTGGTAAGATGAAAGCATCGTTTCCCTTGTAGCTTTCCACGAATTTTTTTTCTGTATTAATAAAATATCATTTCCTCTGTTTTTTACCATATCCAAGTGTGCGTTTACACACTCCCAGAGGCATTCTTTCTCAGAAGCACTCCAATTTGCATCTCTTGGCTTCTTCAGTTTCTGAAAGTAAAACATTTATTAAATGCCAAACTAAAAATATATCACACATATGTACATGTGTATGTACATACATAAATATGTTATTGAGATATACCATTTCTGTTTTTTCCATTATTTTAATAAATTTTGATTTTATACATAGATGTAAAACGTTTTAAAATTTTTATTTTTTATTGTTTGCTTCAACAAAAGTAAACAAAAGAAAAGCAGCTGATCAAGTTGCCATTTTTTATTTTTTAAAAAGAAATTGTATGCCGGAGTTAAACAAATAAGAGTTGACACCCATTTAAAGCCAGCTCAACTTAAAGTATACTTTTTTTTTGACTATGAATACCAAAAAGATAGTAAAAGCTTTTAACTTAAAGATTAATTTTAGTAAGAGCCGACTTTAGTTTGCGACTATGAATACAAGCCAAAGTCTATAGGAAGATTGCTGCTGATTACTTATCGGCATCATCTTCAATGTTGTCGTCGGTGTGTGTTTAAACTAACGATTTTTTTTTCATTTTGCTTCTATTAATTTTTCCTTCTTGTATTTGCAATCTAAGTAGAAGTTGCTGTCGTGTGTTTTTTTTATAGTCTTTTACTTTGTCATACTTTGGTGTACTTTTGATGCTTGCTGTTGCTTATGTTGTTAAAAAAACTGAGTTACAAACATATACGTACTTAAATAACAATAATAACAACAACAACAACAACTACAAGAGCAAACACAACAGTGCACAACATGCGAGGATGACAAAAAGAAAAAGTTCTTAATTTTCCTAAAACTTTCCCAAGAGGCATTCAATCGTAATATTTTAAATAAACCCACAAAATGTCTCATCCTGCTGAACGGAAATGTACAAAGAAAAACAAATTCATTTACACTCATTTACTCACACGCGTAGAGTCAAGTCAATCTGATAAACAAATAAAAAAGAAGATTTAATAACATTTCTTGCCACATACACAAACACCACACAACAACAATATACATGCAACTTTACTTTCTAAAACATAATGTCTGTATGTTCCCAAACTTTTTGAAGCCAAATTTTGTTTAAAACTTTTGCAAAATTTTAAACTGTAGAGTATTAATGAAAAATTTTCTTGCAATACGAAATTTATCGTTAATTTTCTTTAAATAAAGTTTTTGAATGACATTTCTCAGATATTGTAAAGGTTGAAAATTCCACAAATCTGTTGTGGACAATGGATCCAAAAAATATAAAAAAAAAATTAATTACAAATTTTTTATAGAACCAAAATTCGTTTAAAGGCTTTTTGGTAAATATCTATAATAAATTAAAAAAATTTCTATTAATTTATTTTTATGAATCGAAAATGTATCGGCAATTTTCTGTGATGTTTTAGCAAAGTTTTCGATGAGCTCTGTTTTAATGTTCAAGTCTCTCAAATTCGTATCCGAATACAAAGTTATAAAACAACAAACATAATATAAATAAAAAAACAAACTATAAATTATACATCAAAAACGAAAAAGTTTTCCTATCTAGGTGGCTGCATGCTACCTTTTTGTTGAAATTTCATTTTAATGGCATCTGTCTGTCTACTAATTACATATTGTAGCAGCGCTTAATCGGGCGATTCATCGTTAGGTCTGATTTACAATATGCTTTTTTTTTAACAGATAGCGAGCGCATGATTCATATAAATCTACTGGTGGAATTATCTGTATATATAAAAATCAATGTGTGTTTGTATGTTTGTTTGTGCTTTAAAGACGGTTAAACGGCTGAACCGACTTCCTTGAAATTTTCACAGAATCTTTCTGTATGTCTGGAAGGAACTATAGGCTATACTTTGGTTTGAAATTGTAAGTGGGCAGGGTGCCACGCCCTATTAAAGAATAAGTATTAAATATTATATATCACGAAAGTTAATGCAGCTAGAGTCTTCACATTAGGTACGGTAAACTTTGACATCCACACAAACATTTGGGTAAAATGGGCGGACTTGCAATAGTAGGCGTGGCCACATGAATTAAATACTAAAATTCGTATATATGGAAAACGATATCGATTAGAGTGTAAAATTTTGCAAGAGCAACTACGACACCCAAATGAACATTTAGGCAAGAAATGGGTGCATTATCAGTAGTGGGCGTGGCACCTACCATATGAATTAAATACTAAAATTCGTATATTTGGAAAACGATATCGATTAGAGTAGTAAAATTTTGCAAAAGCAACTTTGATATTCAAATAAACATTTATGGGAAAAATGGATACATTACCAATAGTGGGCGTGGCACCAACATATGAATTAAATACTAAAATTCGTATATTTGTAAAACGATATCGATTAGAGTAGTAAAATTTTGCAAGAGCAACTTTGACACCCAAATGAACATTTAAGCAAGAAATAGGTGCATTAACAATAGTGGGCGTGGCACCTGCCATATGAATTATATACTAAAATTTGAGGTGGCGAAGCACACCGGGTATTAGCTAGTTATTCCATATTTCTTCAAAAATTATGTAAATCAGAAATGTACCATCACCTTTAACTCTTCTTGTGTCATGTTAACAAACTATTTACTGACTGAAATTCAAGCTCATGGTCTCGGCGATCTTTGGTTTAAAAAAATGGAGCTACGAGCCATACAGCCCATAAAATAATGGACTTTCGGAGAAATCATTTTGGTGAGGTCTTAATTTATCGTTTTGTTTCGATAAATTAGCCACCAAGATCGTGCGATTTCACAACTTTCGACTATTTTCTCTGGGGATATATAAAGTCTGAGATCTTCACGAACAGGCCAGCTACGAATAGCGCTTTAGAAGATAATATTACTATTGTTATTCGTGAGATACAAATTGCTAAGCTCGAACAAGTTGTAAACACTTGAACCTTCCAAATAGTATTAGTTCTGGCCAACATTAACATGATATCATTTTCAAACAGTAAATGCTTTAAATTTTTCTTTTAGCCGATAATAAAAATTTTAAATTCACTTTCAAATTTATGTGTATTATTTTACATTATAAATCAAACCTCATGTTGAATCACCCGATACATTTTTCACATCATGATTGTTTCATTGATGAACAAAAAAGTCTGTAATCATGGCTCTATAGCGGTTACCATTGACTGTAACATTCTGACTAGAATATTTTTCAAAGAAGTTTGGGACAATAATTTCACCAGTATGGTTTTTATTGATGTAACGATGCCTCAACATAAACTTGAGGATTATCATCCCTCCAAATATGTTTTTTTTTTAACGTATCCATGCAAACAGAAGTGAGCTTCTTTGCTAAACAAAATTGTTTATGAAAATCAGAATTAACGGCAATGTTATTGTGGACCCATTCACCGAATCTAAGCCTTGCTATTCACGCGTCAGTTTATTCATGTTGAAATGCAAAACCAACCTAAACATAAATTACTTGACAGCTGATAATATGGCCGTCAGTTAAAAAAGTTTTGCCAACTTAAATTTCTATACCTTTATAAAACAACACCCGGTATAAGGAAATAACGCTATAGGGGTTAGAGTTGTTAACAAAGTAATACATTTTTTGGTATATAAGTACTACACAAAACTAGTGGTGGCGTATCAAATATTCGGCACAGCTGAATATAGTGCACTACTTGTACAGATATATTTTATTTAAAATTAATCCAACACTTTCTTGTATACAGTTTAATAATACTGTTGTGAATATTTCAGCAGTAATCGACCATAGTATTTATATTAGGTACAATACCTCTCCCATATTGCTATTGCCAAGGAGAAATCATTTCTCCTGCTCTTTACTTTTTACAAAAGAAAGCATATTCGAAATTTGATATTTTACTTGAGAACTTAAATCAAAGTTGAGAATCTCTAACTTAAAAATAGAAGATCATACATACATAGATGTATGCATACATACATGTATACATACATACATGCATACATACATACATGTATACACACATACACTTATGTATATACCTATACACACAAAACTTAAACGAAACTCAACAAAAACGATTAAAAAATTTCTCTAGTATTCTTGTTTGTCTTCTAAGAAAATTAACGCTACAATACATAGGTAATACTACTATAGTTATATCCATACAAGAGTATGTCTATACGTACATACATACATATGTATGGATGAGTTTGAAAGGGTGTGCGTGTAAGCTTAAGTGAATATGTTTTTATACCCTTCACCTGTGGTGCACAAGGGTATATATAGCTTTGTCATTCCGTTTGTAATTTCGGATTCGATTAAGCCCTGACCGTTTGCCCGTCTGTCCGTGTGTTGGTTGAAATCAACTTTTAGAAGCAACTACATGTTCCTCAGATCTGTATATGGTATCAATCTCTTGGAAATATCCAGGAATGAATCGCTATTGAAATTCAGCACAATCGCCCCATAACTTTCTGAGATATGAGCAAAAAACCACGACCACCTCGTTTTTTTTTCATAATTACAACAACAACATACATACATACATAAATACATGTGAAAAACATACCAAACAAAAAAAAATTACAAAAAATATTAAAAATAAGAAAAAAATAATAAAAAAAACTACAAAAAAAAAAAAAATTAAAAAAAAATTTTAAAAAAAATTTTTCTAAAAAAATTTTTTAAAAAAATTTAAAAAAAATATAAAAAAAAAATAATAAAATATAAATAATATATTAAATAAAATAAAATAAAATTTTTTTGGCTCAGCTGGGATTCGATGCCACATTTATTCTAACGTGTACGTATGCACGTATTTTATATGGGATGAATGGTGATACAAACAATTGTTATTGCATGACTACACGTTGTGAAGGGTATATAAGATTCGGCACGGCCGAATATAGCACTGTTACTTGTTTTTAATGTTTATGTTTTGTAAAACAAAATTATAAACTAAAACAAATCTAAACGGTTTTATATTTACTTTTAGGCAGTCACACAAATAGACATCTTATACTTTATGCACATATAGAAAAAAAAAACAAAATCACACTTTTACAAAATCACGTTTTCGCTTTAAGATATTTTTACCTAATTAGTTCTAAATTGCTTGTGGTAGTTTTATCTCGTTAAACTTTAAACAATTTTCACTCAGTCATTATGTCAGTAATTACGACATTCACTTATCTATCCCCTAATTGAAACGAATATTAACAAAAAACAAAAAAGGTAAACTATAAACATAAATTATTAATAAGATAGTATTTACAAAATGTATTAAGGATCTGGTAGCATTAATATTTAAAATTAAATTATAAAAACTGATGTATACACATACAATATAATTTTTGAGTGCCTGCCATAAAACAGCATAACTTAAAGAAAACATTAAGGAGCAAAAACAAAAAAACACTCAAACACAACTTGCTACTTGATTAATTACGTGGACAGATTTAACACGATATTATCCTGGGAGCGGGTTAATTTGGAAATGTAATTTTTAGGTAGTATTTTTTTCAAACCTCATAAGAAAGTGTTGTACTGCCATAACGATTTAATTACTTAAGTACTTGCAAATCAATAAATTAAACATTTAAACTTTTCAAGACAGTAGAACTTGTAATGAATTGACAAAAAAGAAAGGGTTTCATTTCTAGTTATTAATGCACGAATAGTGACTGAATGTATGATTGCTCGCACTCAAAACGTTTCACTTGTGCACCCCCCACGAGGTTTCTGTCAACAATGTATTTTAATTTAAATCTAGGTGTTGTTTCATCCAACAAAGGAGCAATAATTTTTTAGCTCTTCTAGGCTCGTTACACTTTGCCTTTGGCTTTGCCCACGCTATAACAAGAAAACAAAAACTGAAACAGATTGAAAAAAAAAAACGAAAACGAATACGGAGGATAAAGAATGAACAAAAAAAAAAAACGCTAAAGGACATAATTTATACATGCTGGTTGTCATTCGAAGATGTGGTTGATTACATACAAATACAAACCAACAAACACATGAATACACAAACATACAAATATTTGTATGTGCTCGTATACCAAAGGGTGAGACAAAAGTTAGTATTGAACCTTAATTCAAAACGGTTGCCATAAATTCCATTCTGAATTAAGAGTTCCCTAGGGAAACCATTATATATTTTGTATACAGAACTACAACAGTTAATTGATTTAAACATCTACAATTACGTGTTGTTCTCTAAAGTATCGTTTTGTTCTCCCCCTAAACACCTTTTTAGTTTGTTGTTTTCCCTATGGAGATTCTCTAATAAATTCTTTACGTAATGAATAATTTGGAATAAATTATCTATTTAAAGCATTTTCTTAATAAAATCTATATTTATAGTTAAACATGTTATAGTGTCTGCCTAAAGAAAATTTTGACTATTTCTTAGTTTATGAAAAAATTTTTGTTAAAATATTATTTACAAAAAACATGTATATTTTAAGGAAACACAGGTGGGATTTTCAAATGCAACACAAAGCGGTATTAATGAAGTATAAAATGGTTTAATTGTTTGGTTTTACTTGCTGACAAGGATTTGAAAGTTATAATACTAAATGACTCCGTCTGTGTCTGTGTTATATTGACTCTGAGATTATAAAATTCAAATAGTAAAAGAAAATGTTTATCACATACAAAATATGGAGCACAACCTTTTCAAATAAAATTGAATTGGTCTCTTTTTCGAAAAAGCATAGATCGATACTGCAGGTGAATTAAAATCTGCTTGACACCGTAACTTTTTGTACTCTTCACTTGAGGTTCTAACGACATATTGAGCTTTCTCCTCCCAATTGCAATTTCTAGAATATTATTTTCCGACCCCATAAAATATAAAATTTCTGAAAGCTTATGAATAGTAGAGTCCATTGAGATATGTCCGCCTGCCTGCGTGATGGTTATAATCAACTTTGAAAAGATCTGCATGTACCCGGAAATGAATCGCTATTAAAATTCAGCAACAAAAATTAAAATTTTTTTGCCTTGGATAATTTTTTAGAAACGGTTGTTACTATTTATAGATGTGCTATGCCTCTAGGGCTATTTCGGACAAATCGGTTACTAATTGGCAAAGTTATAGGCAAAAATAATCTTTAAAATATAAATTTTTTTTATATATCTAGTAGGGTGATCGATTCGGTTTTACAACCGGTGGAAAAACCGCTTTTTTTACTCTTTCAGCTGGCGGTTTTTTCGAAATGTTAATTTTTCGAATGTCGAATACACCGGTTTTTTCACTCACAGAAGCCGGTTTTTTTCATTTTTAGTTTTATGTTCATTTACCTTTGAAACCAAACGTACCATACTATATTCATTACTCAAAAAATTTCAAAAAATCAGCAAATTTATTAAATACTCTTCCATAATAATGTAAGAAATTTATTTGTTGTTTCAAAAACAAATGTAAAATAAGAGAGCAGGTATTTGATACGTTGCTGCTATTATAATTTGCCATAATAATCAGTTATTCAGTTAAGTTTTTTGACCAAATTATTGTACTTTGCAATACTTTTTGATCTTATTTTCGAATTTCATAATATTTTGCTTCTACGAAATCTAGCGACTTGTACTATAGCCTACCCATAGCTTTACTAATATCGCTGATAACATATGACTTGTATACTAAATAGTTTGGCACACAAAGGGTCATTATTACAACTTGCCTACAAAGTTAATGTTAGTAAAAGGTAAATTTGACTACAGTGCGCAGTGAAGTGACTTTTTAACCAGAGTACCAGAGCAAAACCGATTACTTTTAACAAATTAATTTAGTTCTTAAAAATTTTTAGAAAACGAAATAACATTATGGATGATTTATTTACTGTTTTGTGTCACTAATATAAAAAAATTAAAACTTAAAATTAAAAAGGTCGAAGTAGAAAATAAATATAAATCACAATTTAGTTGCATGTGGAGAAACAATGGCATTTTTAAATTTTTAAACCTTACCTTAAAAGTTAAAAATAATTGAAGTATAAACTTAACTTTTCGGTCACTTTAAGGTAAAAACTGTCTGTCCTTTAACATTTTTATTTTAAATAACGGCATTTTATAATAACGCCATTGAATGTGTGTCAACTTAAAATGCAATTAAACCATAGAACAAACTAGTTTATAACTATATATGTATCTCTGTCATGGGTATAAGAAAGAATTATATTTTATGTATTCGACCGGTTAACCGGTTTTTTCTAAATTTTCAAAAAAGCAACCGGTTTTTTCTTTAATTCTAATTTTCAAACTATTTGAAAACCGGTTTCTTAAAAATGTCGAATGATCGATCACCCTAATATCTAGCTATTAAAGTTTCTTATTAATTTCTGGACACGGTAAAGCCACCAATAAACAAGTCGTATTCTCGAAAATAATTGATGAAAATTACTTAGATAGCGGTTTTAAACTAACTGAGATATAAGCGGAAAAATACTAATGCTTTTCTGTTTTAACAGAAATTTACAAACGAAAATCAATTTTATTCAGCTTCTGGATAACGGAGAAGAGCTACATATATGAAAGGACTTGAATAGAAACTATAATAAATTATAAAAAAATTTTAAATTCATGACGGCCGCCATTATGACGTACAATAAATTAACATATGGTTCAAATCTAGTAATACCTATATGCTATAGGTATATAGGACTATAGAGATTTTAAAGTGCTAAATTCAAATTCGCTTTCAGTTTTTTTCTATCGGGCTCATGGGCATGCCCAATATTTTGTCAGAAACAAGGCGCTTATGCTGATACGCTTCATCATAACTTAAAAATGATTTATTATTTTGTTATTAACTGTCATCGCTATGGAATAATCTTTTTACACTTAAATGTGTACTATCACTTTCTTTTTATAACTTCAATTTCCTATAAAAAAAAATATTTTCGTTAATTTAGTCTTTCAATGAAAATGGGCGTTAAAGTTGGTGTGTCAATATAGTTTCTGCTAATAAATAAAACTTTGATATTTCAATAAAGTCCTTTATTCTTCCAAAAACCTTGTCTATAGAGAAATTATATGAATTTAAGATAAAGCGCTATATGGGAGGTAGGCGTTTAAGAGGGCGTGTCACATTCATTTTCTGAAATAACATAAAGTATAAGTTTTCGTAGATTTTGATCTATAACTCCTTTCCTAGCTCATAGATTAAGGCAATTTTAAGGAAAAATATTTTTTTTTATTCAGGAAATATACATTCGAAATTGCATGGCTCTACCTTTTATTCAATGTTGGAAGGGCATGGCTTTTTTACCTACTCTTGCATTACGAGCTATAACTTTCTTCCGTATATTCCGATTAAAGCCATTTTTAATACCAAACAAACCTTGTGTTTAAGAAATATTCTGGCAAAATATATACTTTATGGGGTTTAAAATTGTTATTTCGATGTGTTACAAAGGGAATGACCAAATTAATATACCCCACCATTTTTGGTGGCGGGTTTAAACATTATAAGGGTTAAAATTATAAATTCTTATAATTTTTCAGAAAGGTGATTTTTGCTGCAGGCTAGTGTAATCAAAAATATACCCACTTTAACCCCCTCAATCATGGTATTTAACGAAAGAGCTAGATCAGTAGAATATAGTAAGATATGAGAAAGTTAAGAAACAAGATGGCATCCGAAATAAAATGGTGGAACATATTTTTTTCAGCCTTATCAATTTTGGTATTTTTTGACTACGTAGTAGAAAAGAGCTTTTAATGTAAAAATTCAAAATCAAAGATGGAGTCGGAAATAATAAAGTAAAATAGCGTAAAATAGTAAAAAAATTATAAATCCGAGCTAAACTATAATGTGGTCGTTAAGTCTATGTATATGTTGGTGTAGTGTATTCAGATTCTACATTTTTACTTGTTGTACGAGAATTGTAACTTGATAAGCCTTGCGAGCAATTTCGCTTGCTAAGGTAGCCATTTATCTCATTATGTTCCCCTTCGTTAATAATATATATTTTAGCCAAAATCGGGGTTTTCTTCAAAACGCTTTAAAGCCGTTTAGTCAAACAAATTGTAACTAACACAATAGCAGGCTAAAACTAAAATATGTAAAAATTAAAATGCAGACGTTTAAATGAAAACGAATTTGTTGGCGCCATCACAGTTAGACAGCTACACGACCACCGTTGTCTTGTTGGTAAACGATTTAGTCGAGTTTTTATTTACAGTGGCGATAATGAACAGATCTCGTGCCAGCAATATATTTATGTATTCATAATTGTGAAATAAATGTGAACCTAAATATATTTTATTTTATAAAACAAAAAAAAAAGCATTTTAAATAAATAATTTATTTTTTAATGTTTTTACGTGTTATTAGTATTTTTTCAATAAGTAATTTTATTTGTATAAAAGTGTAATAATAATGTAATATTTGGCTACATGGCGATGACTATACTACTGCGATTTCTGTGGCATTTTGTAAAGTGACGAGTGCCCAACCTGAGGCTCTTATATACACTTTCACAGTTAATGCTGATATTATCGGTCCATTTGTTTGTTATTTTTCACTTGCGAGTATTGGTCGATTATGTACCGTACTGTTCGTAATTTGTCTACCAAGAGTCGACTTTGAATAGCAACCACGGTTATTAAAAAGTTGGGACAACACGCACAACATTTGCATTAGCGAATATTCATTTTGATAATAAAGTTTTATTATTTAGACGTGATGCTCAATCATGAATAATAAATAACATACAGATGTGACAGAAACAACAAGGCCGACTTCTATACAGAATAACATTGAATCTTCCAGTAACATCCAAAAGTCCCTCCCTGTAGAAATGTTTACATGTAAGCATGTGTGTGCAATTTATATGTGCATATTTCATTACAAGTATGTACATATGTACTTGATGTTTGTATGACTAAATGTAGCATCTCATAGTATAATGAGTATTTTATGCAATTGCATTGCTGATCATGTATTATTGCTTTTGCTACTGCTGCTGCAACAACAACTACTACAATATGTATGTGCTGTTGTAGTTGCCGCTTGGAATAATATTGTCCCATCAAGTGTTCTGTGTGTCGTTTGATGTTGGAGTACATAATGAAATGATTATCACTGCAGATTGTTTCACTTTCCTTGAGCGCTTTACAAGCGAAAGAAAAAAAAAGAAGAACAAAAGAATCAAACCAAAGAATACCTACCTAACAACAAAAATCACACAATTAATTTTCGAACAATTTAAATAACATTGTTTAAGTTTTGCCTGAAAATTTATGCCAAAAATACGTTTAAAGGCCAAAAATAATATAAAAAGTCGAGTCAACATAAATATTGTGCGATACGATGCAAGATGCACTTAAATTTTAAATGCATATTCATACGAATAGCAGTTTACTAGAGAGTAAGTATTTTTTATGTTATTCTTAAAGCATTATTATTACATTTATGCAATGTAGACAACGTATTTAAAAATATTATTTAAAAAAAAAAATCAACTTGGAAGCGGGGGTGCAGGAAATCTACAGTAGCAAACAAGCACAACAACAACGATAAAAATAATAAAATATTGCCTTCAACTCTTTCCTTGAAATTGCATTTATACATACAAAAACACACGCTCACACTCACACTTTTCAACAATAAATAGAACACTTTTGTGTTGCATACTGTGAGTGAGTGTTTGTGTGCAACATGGACAATATGCTGCTACAATTGCAACAAAAATAATATATTTTAAGTTTCAGTTTTTTGCGTTTAAATTTTTTATTTTTATATATTTTGATGTATTTGACTGTTTTTCGGTTAGTGTGTTTGCTAGTGTGTTTTTATATTTTTGTAAAATGCCTTTTAGCGAAATGAGAGTGCAGCATTATTTAGCTGCAGCTTGTAAAATAATCCATTCCTTTTTTTAAATTTTTTTAAAAACTTCTCATTAACAAACATTTTTTAAAAAAAGGAAACTTTCACTGGTTTCCGATTTAAAAAATATTTTCGTTTTTTATAGAAATTCTTTAAATTCAAAATTTTTTTCAGTTTGGAATTTAATTTTCCCGCGATTTCTTAAAAAACCAATGCATTTGTACATGATCGAAATTTTACCATTCTTATTATCATAGAAAACTGAAACATTCGATTGACGTTACTTGGTTCCAGGTTGTTTACAGTCTCTGAGCTAAACTGTTTTTAAATCTCTGTGTTGTTTGTGTGTAATTTAGCTACAACATTTTTTAAAGAAAATTGATAGTAAATTTTGTTCTATGAAAAAATTTGAATAATAGATTTTTTAGTTATAGAATATTGTCGTTAACGTTCAGCTCGGTTAAAAATTGTAAATTTTTTCTTCCTAAATGTGAAATATTTTTTTTTTTAATTTTGTTCTAGAGAATTTTTTTTATAAATTTTTGTCTATAGAAAATTGAAATATAAAAATTGATTAACAGAACATTTTAAACTAATTTTTGTTTATACATTTTTATTCAATTAAAAATAATCGATTAAATATTAAAAACTTAAATAAAGTGTTTTATAAAAAAAACTTGTTTTCCTTTATTTTAAAATATTTAAAAAATATTTTTGTTCGATAAATTTTCGTTAACTTTAAATTTTTCGGTCTATAAAATTTTTGTGCTATAATTTCATTAATTTTTTAATTTCATGATCAAAATACATAAACAAAAAGTAACAGTGCTATATTCGGACGTGCCGAATCTTATATACCCTTCACAACGTGTAGTCATGCAATAACAATTGTTTGTATCACCATTCATCTCATATAAGTTACGTACTGGTTAGAATAAATGTGGCATCGAATCCCAGCTGAGCCAAAAAAATTTTATTTTATTTTATTTAATATATTATTTATATTTTATTATTTTTTTTATATTTTCTTTTAAATTTTTTTAAAAAATTTTTTTAAATTTTTTTTTTTGTAATTTTTTTTATTATTTTTTTTATTCTAAATATATTTTTTTTTGTAATTTTTTTTTTTTTTTGTATATTTTTTACATGTATGTATGTATGCATGTATGTATGTTGTTGTTGTAATTGTGTAAAAAAACGAGGTGGTCGTGGTTTTTTGCTCATATCTCAGAAAGTTATGGGGCGATTGTGCAGAATTTCAATAGCGATTCATTCCTGGATATTTTCAAGAGATTGATACCATATGCAGATCTGAGGAACATATAGTTGCTTCTAAAAGTTGATTTCAACCAACACACGGACAGACGGTCAGGGCTAAATCGACTCCTCTATTCATAAGCTTTCAGAAAATATATACTTTATGGGGTCGGAAATGAAAAATGTAGAAATTACAAACGGAATGACAAAGCTATATATACCCTTGTGCCCCACAGGTGAAGGGTATAACAAGGAAACGTGTTGAATATGATAAAAGCATTCACCATCATGCTCATAGATAGAATGACCACAATATTTCTGACGCCATCTTCATTCATTCGGTAGGCTACTGATGGGATCTGCCATTTTCTTTTGGATGCTATCTTAGATTTTGCACCTTTTTATAGTTTTCTCTAGGGTACACTTATACAGGTGATGGTGCCAGCCCAGCTGATTATTTTTTTGTGTCTCAATGTTTTTCAAACTCCATATATAAAAAAGAGATTTCAGTTTCAACAATTGTCAAACTCCATAAAGAGAGACACAAAGTACTCTCTCTCCGCGCTATCACCTTATGTGATTACAGCATGGTTTACTCAAGACATTTATTCATCAGGTAATCGTAGTTTGGAGAGAACTTTCTTGTTTATATTTTTATGTATGAAGTTTGACATTTGAAATAAATGAGAAAAGAGAGAAAATGTTTTTTTATCTTTTGATTTTGACAGCTGAAGCTTAAAAAAAGTGAATAACAAATAATCAGTTGACGCAAGAAGACCTGGTGCATAAAAATGCCTTGAGTTTACTGTTTTCTACTGCAACCTTATTCTTTAACTCCGAAAAGTTGAATTTTAAAGAATTCTAAAAAATATTTAATAGAATATATATTAGGCAACATATATACAGGCCGTTTACTTGGAGACTGGGGCTACAAAAATCACTTAATATATTTTCGGCGTAAAAGCGAAAGAGATTTAGCTTTAGCGAGTTAATAAAAAAGGCTGCTGGTGAAATCCTTTTTTTTAAACTAATATTAAGGTGGTTGTTGAAGGGAGTACATTTTTAAATACTAGATTTGATACATATATAAATTTATTGTTCTCCATTTTGAAGAAGCGGCCAGCATGGGTTTTTAATTTGGTAATGTCTTTTATGTTCAATTAGTCCTTTTATTTGATATCTATAGTGACTTTGCAGAAAACAATTATTTTTCGTTTCTAAATATAAGAAAATTACAAAAGCAGCTATATTTTGGGACCTATATCTCCGTTAGTTTTAAATCGATTTGTTAGTTTTTTTCAGTATAATTTTCAAGGTCACAACTTGTAATTTGAGAAACTTGCTGTAATATTTTGATATGTATATATTTTTAAAAAATAATTTTTGCATATAACTTTGCCGATTAGAGACCTTTTTTTCAATTTTTTTTAAGAATAGCCCCAGAGGTATGTTATATCCATAAGTAGTAATAAACGTGTTTATAAATTATTCAAGGGCTAAAAAGTTATAATTTTTGCGGCAAGAATATGAAAAAAAAACAGAGACAGTCATGTTTATTTGTTTATATCTTAGAAAGTTATGAGGCAGTTGTGGAGGATATAAATACCAATTCTTTTCCGTTTGTTTTCAAAAGCTTTATACCACTTACTGATTTGTATAAAAACTAATTTCAACCAACACACGGCTCAATTAGCTATCCTACGAGTATTCATTAGCTTTCAGAAAAAGTATACCTTATGGGATCGAAAATTAATATTGTAGAACCACAGGTAAAGGGTATAAAAATGAATTTTCATTTGCAAGCATAATTTTTTTTTATTATGATTTAAATGCATTTTTGGTTTATCGACTTGTAAACACAGTTTCTGTTGTTTTGTTAAACGTCAAAAACTATATTAAACATCACGCAAGTAAAAAATTGGGAATAAGAAAATTTACAGATCTTACATTAGCAGGGTTACAAACATTTTTTTTTAATTTCAGTAATTTTCTTTTTATTTTTATTTTACAAAATAATTTTTTTTAATTTGATAAAAATTTTCATTTCCCATCTCTGTATGGAAAAAATACAGCATTTGAAATTACGTTATATTATTAGCGGAAATCACCCTTCGTGGCAAACATGAAGCAAATGTTGCAGATCTTGCAAGTCTTTTATATATTCTATTGCAACCGTTGCTTTTAAAAATTTCCAACTGTTTTTAGTATTGTGGGGGAAATTGAATTTTAGTGTATATTGTTTTTTTGATGTTGCAAACTTAAGAATATACTTATATACTAGACTTGCAAGATCTGCAACATTTGCATGATCTATTTGCAACGAAGGGTGATTTTCCCTATTGTTTTACCAAATAAAAAACTAATAGTACAATACAAGGGGTTTCTGAATTTTCAGAATTTTCTTAAATATTTTACATATACATATTATAAAAATTATTCATTAATTTTCAACTCTGGCCAGCGAGCGCTCCTTGTGCAATTTATATATTTTTATTCACATGCCTGGAAGCAATAGCATTTTTGTAAACAAAGAAGAAGCATAAGAAAACTACTCTTAACTATATAAAACACGCTTAGGAAAGCTAGTCCAACTATGCAGCATAAATAATTATGTATGTATGCATATATGTAGGGATGGATGTAGTATGACAATAAATATCTAAGAGTGTGAATGTATGTGTGTAAGAGAATGAGCAAACTTAAGTACATAGTTGGTTGGATGACTATTATTTGTTTGCTACAACGTCCATGTTTTGGTTTTCTTTTTTGCTATAGAAAAAATTCGAACGTACCCGTTTTTAACAGTTAAGGTGTGTACAAGCACGAGTGCGAGAGTAGTGTAAATGAGTGCTCGTTTGTTTTCATAAAAATCCAATTTTTTTCCTGCTGCTGATGTATTTTTGATGTTGTTGTCGTTGTTGTTTAGTACCATTTTTTTATTGTTTATTTTTTCGTCCGTCTAATGGTTTAAGAGTGTATTTGTTTGCATACATACATACATATGTATGTTGTATAATAATATTATTTGTTGTCGTTTGCCAGTTTTATTCCTAGTTTTTTAACTTGTTTTTGTTGTGTTAAAGGAACTGAACTTAGCTTAGGAGCAAAACTAAACAGAACTGAACAGAGGAGCAAAGCTGATTATAGTCGAGTTTAGTTCAGTTAAGCTAGCTAATGCATATTATAAACATTTTGCTACACAAACAGGGATTGTGCAAAACACTGTAATACAAGAAAAACAACATAAGTAGCAAAAGTGCACAATAACATTAACGAAAACAACAATAACACTATCAACAAGGGGGGTAAATATAAATGTAGCATTAAAAAAACCAACACAATTTGCGTGAACTTTGTGGATTTCTAATTAACTCATTTATTGTGCGTGCCTTTGTTTTAAGCTCTTTCCGTTAGAACCTTTTAAAAGCATTATCTTCATGCCAAAACCATAAAAGGCTTTTCCTGGCTGGCTGCATTAAATGTATAGATGTAATAAAACATAAATATTTGAAGAAATTTTGCCCTTTTTTTTATTCCACGCTCTAAGTACGCAAAGTTCATAAAGGTTTCATTCAGCACAGAACAACAAAGGGAAAACATGGAACTCTAAAGAATAAAAAATAATTAAAATTTAATTGCTTTTATTTTTGCTGTGTCCTCAACAGCTGCCATTACAATCAAAAGTTGGCTCTTTAAAATGTGTAATAAATCTCGACAAAGATTTTAATCCGTCCTAAGTAGGAGTTTAGTAATTGTTATAGTAGTAGTATTGCTATAAAATTAAGTACTTAATTTTAATAGATAAAATGAGTACTTGTACAATTGGCTGAAGTAGAATTACATATGTATTCAGGAAAATTCATACACACAGACATACATACATAGTAATGAAATGATGTATGTACACAAGTTGTGACAATACCCAGCACATAAAGCTATAGGAATATTTTTGTATACAAATATTTTCTTTAAAAAAGATATTATTCCCTGTATCCGCCGGGAAGATATTCTACTTTGCTTGTTTGTAATTTTTGATTAAATGAAAGAGAACGGATCTTATATTGATAAATATTTTATTTAATTATATAATTATGTATGGAATACAATATCAGATAAATGTCCGCCTTTACGCGGTATTTCATTAATTTCATCACGAATATTTTGTTTGAGTTGCTCCAGCGTTTCTGATTTGTTGGTATAAACCTTGCTTTTCAGATATCCCCACAAAAAGAAGTCCGGGGCAGTCATATCAGGTGGCCGTGGAGGCCAATCAACATCACCATTCCTTAACTCGCAAATCTCGCAGTAATTCCATTGTAATCCTGGCTGTATGCGATGTGGCACTGTCTTGTTGAAACCACATGTTAGTCAAGCCCAAAGCATGCAGTTGTGGCGTTTAAAAAATTTTTAATCATATCACGATATCGCTCCCCATTGACAAAGAAGTAAGGTCCAATGATTCCTTCTCACCAGGCTGTCACTTTTAATGGATACAAAGTTGAAAAATTAATAATAACTTGAGGGTTTTCCATTGCCCAAAACTGACTAAATAGTGAGTCTTTTTGGCAAGTTGTTTCTCCCAAAAACGTTCTTATCGTCACAGTAATCGATGATTGATTTTGATAAAATGTTTTAACGATTAAAACAAGTATTTTTCTATAATAAATTTGCCACGTCTCTACTTCACGTCTGTCAAATATGAACTGTCAACACTATTGTTTACCAAAGCAACTATATGCTTCTCAGATCCGAATATGGTATCAATCTTTTGGAAATATCCCGGAATGAACCGCTATTGAAATTCAGCACAATCGCCCCAAACTTTCTGAGATATGAGCAAAAAACCACGACCGCCTCGTTTTTTTTTTCACAATTACAACAACAAAATACATATATACTGGTTAGAGTAAACGTGGCATCGAATCCCAGCTGAGCCAAAAAAAGTTTTTTTTATTTTATGTAATATTTATATTTTTATTATTTTTTATAAAATTTTTTTAAAAGGTTTTTTTTTAATTTTTTAAAAAAATTTTTTTTTAATTTTTTTTTTTTGTTTAAATACATTTTTTTTTGTAATTTTTTTTTTTTTTTTGGAAACATGTTCATACGTAATTTCAACTTATAATTCTGCAATGGGATGTTTTGTATATGTATGTACGTATTTCATATGATATGAATGGTGATACAAACAATTGTTATTGCATGATTACACGTTGTGAAGGGTATATAAGATTCGACACGGCCGAATATAGCACTGTTACTTGTTTTTTTTTTGCATTTTTGGACTAAAATACATTTCGTATAATATCAATATCTTAACGCATGCAAAACTTTTATAGAATTTTTTTTTATTATTAAGTTTGGCTTATTTTGATTTAGGGAAAAAAACTACAAAAACACATTTTTTTAGAATTTTTTTTTTAAATTGTTAAAAACTTTGATTAAAAAAAATTCTAAAAAATTGTGTTTTTGTAGTTTTTTTTTCCTAAATAAAAATAATCCAAACTTAAACTTTAACAAAATGTTTGCTGGGCTATTTACGTTACCATAGCAAACATAAGCAGCAATAAACTAACTAGAGTACATACATACATACTTACAACTAGTTACATTTAGTTATTATTCGTTTAAGAACATTATGAATTTTAAAAGAGCTTTTAAATCAAACCAACACACATTCAAAAGTATCTTGAAAAGTTTATTTTTTCGTGTATATGTTAATAGCAGATAATGTGCTAAAGAAAAGTAATAAAAGTAGAATTAAAATTCGAATGTCGCATATGAAAATAAATTAAAAGGTAAGAGCTCTCAAAGATAATGACAGATTAAAAAGTTATTGGCAGCAAAAATAAAAAAAAAAAAATAAACAAAAGGTTAAAACAAAAGTAAAACTAATTTAGTGACAATGAAACTGAACTTCTTTACATAATGCAGATGTGGGAAAATTACAATTGTTGGATAAAAAGTATATGAAATAGCAATCGATATAAATACGTTTAAATGAAAATTTAAATTGTTATTTAAGTGTGAGAGGAATTCAAAATAATACTGACATACACAAATTAAAATTTTAAGCATAAGAGCAAAGTACTAAACATAAATTATAATAAGATTGTTTTTAGAACTTTTAATAAATTAAAATCTAATATATGAAATTGTCGTGTCGTGCTGTTTGTGATTAAACTCCTGCGAAATGGCTCGACCGATTTTCTTGAAATTTTTTGTTCATGTCGGGTAGGTTTGAGAATGGGCTAACATCTATTTTTTTATACCCCTTAACGCCAGGCCATTTTTCACGCCACCTCAGGTTGGCCAGACTACTACTGGACCGATCTTCTTGAAATTTTCACATAATATAACAAAGACTCTGGTATGATTAATAGGATACTTTTTTACCACGCCTACTTTAACGCCCATTTTTTTTGATTATGCACTTGCATCGATATAGTCTTAAGTATTTTTCTTCAAATTGTACACAATTTATAGTGCAGTCAATGCAGAATCTGTCAACATCTATTTTTCATACTCCTAAATATTTAGGATGACTCACCCCAAGGGACAATTTATGTCTCACCTAAATAACGTAACGACTTCGATGAAATTTTAAACTACAATAGATCTGCATACCGTAGAAAACGTATGCTTTATGTTTTTTATACCCTTCACCTGTGGTGCACAAGGGTATATATAGCTTTGTCATTCCGTTTGTAATTTCTACAATTTTCATTTCCGACCCCATAAAGTATATATTTTCTGAAAGCTTATGAATAGAGGAGTCGATTAAGCCCTGACCGTCTGTCCGTCTGCCCGTCTGTCCGTGTGTTGGTTGAAATCAACTTTTAGAAGCAACTATATGTTCCTCAGATCTGTGTATGGTATCAATCTCTTGGAAATATCCAGGAATGAATCGCTATTGAAATTCAGCACAATCGCCCAATAACTTTTTTAAATTTGAGCAAAAAACCACGACCACCTCGTTTTTTTTTCACAATTACAACAACAACATACATACATACATACATGTAAAAAACATACCAACCAAAAAAAAATTACAAAAAAAAAAAATATTAAAAATAAGAAAAAACTAATAAAAAAAAACTAAAAAAAAAAAATTAAAAAAAAATTTTCTAAAAAAATTTTTTAAAAAAATTTAAAAAAAATATAAAAAAAATAATAAAATATAAATAATATATTAAATAAAATAAAATAAAACTTTTTTGGCTCAGCTGGGATTCGATGCCACATTTATTCTAACGTGTACGTATGCACGTATTTTATATTAATTGTTATTGCATGACTACACGTTGTGAAGGGTATATAAGATTCGGCACGGCCGAATATAGCACTGTTACTTGTTTTATTGTAAAAAATATTTCATAGAAATAATTTATATGGCAAAACAACGTTTGCCGGGTCAGCTAGTTTTAAATAAATTTTTGATAAATTTTATTTTAAGTCAAATGGTTTAAATATGAACAACAAAGTTGGCTCTTAAGGATATTATGCCATCTATTCTGTATTTTATATTCAGCACTAATAATGCCGATACTGAAGTGGAAGTAATCCACTAGATTTGTATTGAGAAAATTATTATTTCTTCGTATATACGGCATTTCAGTGAACTTAAGCTTGAATAAATATTGAGTCATAAATTATTAAAAAAATAGAGTTCAACAAAAATTATTTATAACTTATTGATAAAATTTGTTGAACAAATCTCTTGTTATTATAGGAATAGTCAGTGCATTCTGCATTTGATAATTTTCCTATCTCTAGCACGGTTCTTTTAAATAAATTTTCATATTAAAATAAAGTCCTGCAATAAATATAGTTCTAAAGCTCTATTCAGTTGTTATAAATAGCAACCTAATGTCATAATGATCTGAGTATATTACCAATTAAAAAAGTCAATCTTAACAGTGGCGATGTCTCATCTGTTACATCGACATTGTAATATAGTGATATTGATTGTCATACACAGTAGTTTTAATCTGCCGTTCAACAGCTTTGTATGTCCAGTGCATTTAAATTGTTGCCAAATTGCATCTCTGACAGGCTGAACAATGAGCTGAGTTGTCTGTCTTAATCGTTTTGAAATTGCAAACAGCATTACAAAATATAGTCTGCTGCAGTTATACTATGATTAAAATGGTCTTCTTTGTTATAATAGCATTTGAATTGAATTAATACTATCCAAAAGGATGTCATGAATTTATTGAATTTTTAGCCAATCCCAAGGTAATACAGTAATAACAAAAAAAAAACTTAAATATGCATTCTACATTGTAAACATTTATGCACAGTTCATTTTGAAAGAGATTTTACTGTAGTCATGTAATTTAAAGTTTTATTAAAAAAATATCCGACAGCCATTCAATTGAAAAATAAAGTCCAATTTTATTGGGGATTTAGTATTCGTAATATTAATATGCACACACACACACACACTCACTCACTAACACTGGCAGAAAATTGCACATGCTCCAATATACATACAAACATTTGTTTGTGTTGTGTGTGTGTGTGTTTCTGCAAATGTACGTGAATGCACTGGGATTAATTCGTATAAAATAAATATAAATAAATGATTGCAAATAAAAATTATTACTTCAGCTTTAAACTATTTGTCATGCGAATTAAGTTTTTCATAAGAGGGAGACCATCAATTCGAAAGACTTGCAAAAAAATAGCACAACTAAGAGTGAGTTACAAGGGCTGAGTCTTGCAAATGAAGCAAAAAAAAAAAAGAAGCAAATTCAGTTTTATTTCTTAATTCTGACAACAATTGTTTTGTTCATTTGCTACTGCTGCCTGCTTCTATTTCTATTTTTCACAATTACAAGTTTTTGTAGCACACAGAATCTCCGCCGCATTCTTATGTATCCACTTGTAAATTTGTACCGAGAAATTGAAACATTTTATGGTTAAACGAATGATTTTTGTGTGAATGTGTCAGACTCTTCAACACTTGGTATATGCCAAGCAGCTTTCAACTCGTTCATAAGCTCTTGTAGATAAACTACATTTCGGTGTGCCCTGTTCTTATTCATGCCACCTTAACAACCCACACAACAGACACAAGCACACTGGTAACTCTTCGTCGGTCTTTATTTATTTGCTGTCGCAGAAAGGATTTTTTTCTTTTTGTTGTTGTCAAAAAAGAAAAAAGAAAAAAAAACAGAAAATCTTATTCCAACGATTTTAGCAACTAAAATAGATTGGTATTGTTTGGAAAATTTGTATGAGTATGTCATTTATTTGTGTGTGTGTGTGTGTCTCTATGTTGATATGGTAACGAATTAATACAGATGTATGAAGGTGTGTGAGTATTTTTATGAAGTGTATGATGCTCCGATTTTGTTCCCATTATACATTCAAACGCAAATTCATACATATGTACATTTATTTATAGAGTGAATAATGAAAATCTTAACGTAAACCTTTTTTGTTCATTTGTATTGTTGTCGTTGTTTCATACAAACGAGGGTAAACTGAAGCATACTTTAAATTTTGATTTAAAAAAAATTTAATTTGTATAAAACATTCGTTTTACTTATTAAATTTTATATATATTTTTTTTTAATCACAATGTTTGGATAACCTTTTTAGTTTAAGGCAATTCTCCATTAATAGTAATTAATTTTTTTAAGGAAATTCTTTATGTATAAAAACCTTGGCAAGTTTTTAGATTTCTAAAAAATTTTAGATTTTTTGAAATTTGTTTAAACTAAAAAATATACTTGGGGTATGTGTCGAAATGGTAACGATTAAATTACAATTGTATAAGTTATTTTAAAAGGAGCACATCTTTAATATTTTCATAGATTGACTTAAAACGTACTTATATGTAATCTAAATACTTTGCTGTAGCTCAGTCGCACTCAGTTGATAGTTACAACATATAAAAGTACAATTTCGAAAAGTACACAACTCTAGGATATTTTTTTGACATAAACAGCGAACAACTGAAAGAGATGTGTTCTTTTCTAAATTTATCATTAAATTGCATTCTAACATAAATATCAAATGTCCGTCCAGCTGTCCTTTAATTGGTCTGTCTAAGTAAACTTTGTTATTAAAGTACAGGGAGTGGTGCTGTCATTTAATTTGTCTGTGTAAGTAAACTTTAATATTAAAATATAGAGGGTGCTGAGTCGCAATTTCAAATATATTTAAAAACAACTTGGTCCATATAACTTGTTTTAGTCAGAGCGAAACGCTATTATTTTTTGGTTGCAATCACCGAGCAACCTCATACAATGATCGCATTCTTGTGACTTGTGTATAAGTAAACATCCAACAACAAACTAGCTTACTGAGTACATACTTAATCAAAGTTTAAATTGTTCAAGTTTTTAGGAACACAAAAACTACTTCAAACACAAAATTTTAAGTCACACTGTAAAGTCTTTTGTGTTCATCCGTGTTCATGTTTATAAAAAATGAATATAAATTAGTTTAATATAAAATAAGTAAGAGTGCTCGGCAGTGCTGAATCTGATAATAACCTTCACTGTCATGTATACAACTATAATAACAAATCGCAGCATAGCTTTCATGTTATACGATATTTTTCTTTATTATTTCTGATGCTAGCTTTAATTTTCAAATTTTTCAAAGTTAAGGCTTTAGTAGTCTTTACTTTCTGTTGTCGTTCTGTGACGTGCCATTCTGTTGTTTAATTTTTGTAGTTCTATAAAAACTCATCTGCCTAAATTTACAAGGTAATCTTACAAAAGTATATTTTTCTCGTCAAAATCCATACATAAAAGATGAAATTTGTAGTGTCAGATTTCATCGATAAGCAGAGAGAAACTCTCTGTTGCTGCCACCTTTAACACAAAGGCACCTTAATATCAGCTGTTTCTCTCTCAATGACCGTAACTAGTTTAAATTCTGCCTTTAACTGTATTATGCTAGGCCAACCCTTTCATTTGATACCCATATTGATGAGGTTAAGAAAAAAAATATTTCCGCCATCGTAGATTTTACATTTTTTTTTTAAATTTACTGTATTCTACTGGTGAATCTCTTTCATTTTTTGTGGTTTTGAAGGGGACAAAGCCGTTAAAACTATATTTGATCCATATATCCATCATTTTGTTTAGGACGCCATCTTGGATTTTTTTTTAGTGTATTATATTGCGCCAGTCAAGTCCTTTCAGTTGCCACTCGGATGTATAGAAACTGAAAAAATCGATTTTCGTTTGTAAATTTTAGAAAGACAACGGCAGTTTTATTTTGGTGCTTATAACTCAGTTATATATATTTTGACCTTTTTGTCCATAACTTTTCACGAATATTTCTAGGGGCATTTTATATCTATAAACAGTCACAGGCTTGCCTATAAATTATTCTGTCTGTCATAAAAATATGGGAAAAAACAGAGCAAATAGTATTTAATTGCTCATATCTCAGAAAGTTATGAAGCGATTGCGTTAATTTTTAATATTTCTGATATTTTGATACTATATAGGCGATGTCGGTGAGTTAAAAAACTGATTTTAACGTACACACGGACATATGAACATTGGCCAATCGACTCCTCTATTATCTATTAATTAGCTTTCAGAAAACATATTGTCGGAATTGGATATTGTACAAATTTCACACCGAACGATTAACCAATAAATACTCTTACACTCTCTATGAAGGTAATAATAAAGTGAACGTTTTTCTGTGTTTAAGCAGTATTTTAATAAAAATGTAGTGGACGAATTTTTGTTTAACAATTCTAATTTAAAGAATATTTTTTTTTATAAAATTTAAATTTTTATTAAAATTTCTAACAAATTAAGTTTTTGTAACATAATTTTGGTCTCAACATAATTTTGATTTTTTTTTACATTTTGAATTCAATGCAATTTTATCGATAATTCGTAGCCAGCCCTCGCATATTAAGATTTTAACCCCGTTATGGAATATTTTTATAAATTGAAGGAGGATGACAAATTAAACAAATTGTTGTTTTTTAAACAATGGAGAAAATGGATATTTGAATGTTTGCCTGTATGAGTTTACAAATTTTTATGTTTGCTTGTGTTTGTATCTGATGTGTATGTGTGAATAAAGGAAACTAAAGCAAAAAAAAATGTTATATTTGTCTACGTGTTTGTTTGATGGATATTTGTAGTGCCACAGATTCGTGCCAGAATAAAAGAAGAATTAAAAAATAAAATAGGAAATTGAAAATATATAAAATATTGTTTTGTGTTCTTGATATTTTTTTTATTTTATTTTAATTATTTTTGTTGTTGGTGTTTGGTTGCTGATGTTGCAGTTGCAGTTGGTGTTTTTGTTAACATTCACAATATTTTTAACAATATTGTTTATGCACTTTACAGTGTCTGAATGGTAGGGAAACTGAAACTGAAAACGGAAGTACAATGATGTCTAGGAAATGCAGATAACAGCAACAAGAAAAAAACAACTACCAAGTCAGCGTACCAGTCAGTATACCAGTGAGTTTTGATTGTTTTATATTTTTACAAATATGCAGTAGAAACTCAAACAAACACATACGATAATGCATGTATGCAGGAATATATGTATGTCAGCCAGTGGTTACTCAGTCAGTCGTTCAACGCTGTTGTTGGCTGTTATAGAGAGTGATGAGTTGTAATTTTCTAGGACAGTAGATAAAAATCGAATAGAGTGTTTTATGTGTATGTTTGTTGTTTTGTTTGTCTGCCTATGTCTATACATTTATATCCTACATCTAGTATGTTTGTATTAAAAGTGCACACACACATGTGTATACATACATGTTTGTGTTTAACTATTTGATTGTTTGTCTTCTCTCATTCATGTAAGTAGTAAAAAACCAATTTATTATTCAAAATGAATTTCTTTTATTTTTTAATTGAGTATGAGGTTGAACATGTAAAGTTTAATGATGGAAAGCATCACTGCAACATCTATGACACTACACTCACAACAAAATGTTTACAAAGCAAAAAAAAAACTAAAAAAGAAAAAAAAAACACATACACACAACAAAAGAGCTTAGTAGTTAAAAGAGATTTTTTTGAAAATTACTTTGACCTATTTGACGTTTTTGTTAGAAAAGCAAAATGTCATTATATTAACTATATATCGACATAAATTGGCAGATGGTATAAATGGAAGAATTAGGAACAAAAAGTAATTTTTAAGGAAGTACTTCTAAGTAAGTGTGTATGTATGGATGTTGTTAAGAGGAGGGAACTTTCTTGATATTTTATTTTTATGAATCAATATTCGATTAATGAAAGCAAAGGCACGTCATAGATTTTTTTACTTTTGCATTAGAATTTAATTGACAATCGTGTTTTTTTTTGGAAGAAAAACTTAAATACATACAAATTTATTTAAAATTAAATTATTTTATCCGCTTTAAAATCTGCATGCAAAAATATTTCAGATTATTTCAAATCATTAACATAAACTTATTATGGTCGTGGTAAATTTTGGTCGAGTAATTGAGTTAAGTTTATAATAACAGCAATCTGTCATATTTTTGTGTTAGTATTTTCACTAACTGCTACATTCAGATTGTTTTCAAGAGCATGCCTAATATTTCGGCTAAACCAAAGCGGTTGTGCTGATACATTTCATCATAACTTGAGAATGATTAGTCAGATTTTGATGAAAATACCAGGATAGGTCACCATTACAAAACGGCTGGCGATGTATTTATATATACAGTATCGGTTGTGAGTACAGCAATTGTTGCCAATCGCATAGTTTAGTTCTGATAGTTGAATTCTACTTATATCTAAAGAATTTCGTTTCGGAACATAAAAATGTAGTCAGCACTAACAAATTTTGATTCTTGCAATAGAAATTTTATAATCACAAATGAAAAGATCGATTGCAGACACTGAACCATTCGATTGGCAATGAATGTGATTTTCTGTTGTCTGGCTGTATGGATCGAATCTAATCATATATATAAAAGTGAAACTCTGTGTGTGTGTGTGTGTGTGTTAGCTATAGATTCCGAAACTGTAAAACCGATCAGACTCAAACTTTGGTAAGTTGTTGTACACATACCAGGGAGTGTTTATGGGTGGAAAAAAGTGGGCGGGGCTACGCCCATAAAAATTAGTTATCAGTTTTAGCTACTTGCACTTGACAGATTTTTCTGAAACTTTGCACACATATTGAGCTGTCATGACTTAATAATTTCGTGATAAGAAAAGTAGGCGGGGTCACGCCCCTAAAAAAGTTTTAATTTTGAGGTACTTGCACTGAACTGATTTTTCTGAAACTTTGCACACATACTAAGCTGTCATAACCATATAATTTCGTGATTAGAAAATTGGGCAGTGCCACGCCCATAAAAAAAAGGTATCATTTTGAGGTACTTGCACTGGACCGATAATTCTGAAACTTTGCACACATATTGAGCTGTTATGACTTTACAATTTTGTGATTAGAAAAGTGGGCAGGGCCACGCCCGTAAAAACAATTATAATTTTGAGGTACTTGCACTGGTCCGATTCTTCTGAAACTTTGCACACATGTGGAGCTGTTATGACTTTACAATTTCGTGATTAGAAAAGTTGGCAATGCCACGCCCATAAAAAAAAATTATAATTTTTAGGTTTTTGCAGTTAATATTCAATTAAAATTCAGAATGCATTTCGATTCATTAAGGGGCGTAGCAACGCGCGCCGGGTTTGGCTAGTTATTAATAAAAAATATACCTACTTTAACCCTCTCAATAGTGGCATCAAACGATAGGGCTTGACTAGTAGCTAATTATGTAAAAATTCACCATCAAAAATGTTGTCGGAAATAAAAAAGCAACATGGAGTATAACAGTAAATCTGTAATCCAGGCTAAGCTACGATGTGGTCACTTTACGTAAATATGTATGAAAAACAAATGTTGGTAAATGAATAGCGAGGACAAAAAATTAAAAAAATTATCTTCCGGATTTTGTTATAATATTCTGAAATCCTGAGGTATACCAACCCAGCAAAAAAATGTTGCACTAGTTTGAAATGAATAACACTTTTCAATGACTTCTATATTAATAATCTAAAAGAACCCATTTTTCATGTCTCCTTAAATCAAAGTAGTTTGTCATAAATTATGTGTTTCAAAATGCTTGCAATAGCATGCAAAATATATTAAACAATTGATGTAAATAATCATCATTTACTCATGAAACATCGGTTTATTTTCACCTAATGTGCATGCGCTCTATGTATGCACTTATTGTAATGAAGTGCAGTTTACTAATGGGAGTGCCACATAATTTCCAAAATCAAAATTTCCAAACACAAAATCCCCAAGAAAAAAACAAAAAACCAAATCAAAATCCACAAATACAAAATCCCAAAACACAAAATCCCCAAATACAAAATTCCCAAATTTTTACGATATTACCTAATTTTAATGTATTTTACACAGAAAATGAGGATTTTGTGTTTGGCATTATTTCTGAAATTAAAAATCAGAACAAATTATACGATAAATTCACAAATATTTAATAGGTATGTCATGAATAGTACTAAACTAAAGTATATAACAATAAAGAAAAAAAAAACCGCGCGCGATTTTTAACCTAATTTTAATGTATTTTACACAGAAAATGAGGATTTTGTGTTTGGGGATTTTGATTTGGGGGTTTTGATTTGGGGATTTTGATTTTGGAAATTATGTGGTACACCCTTTACTAATATATTTATATAAACACATGATGTTCAATAATATGTTAATGTTAAATTCATGCATGCTTCAGCTAAATTGTACCATTCATTATGAGCATGAACCAATGCATTATTTATTTATTTCAGAAAAAAGATTGCCGCAAGCCCAAAGGGCCAAATTGGCTAGTCTACAAACAATATGTATTAAAATTAATTAGTATTACACTAAAAATACAAACAATTTTAATTTAAAATATATGTAAATATCATATAAATGGCGTAAGAGAATAATAACTAACACCAGCCTGAATTTTGCACACACAAAAGAAATAATTTCACGATTAAACGGAGACTTATATAAGGCGAAAAAATATAGCCAGTGAAATGGAACATGTTAAACAAAATTTCAAAATAATAATAAACGAGTATTAGTGGCCGTAATTTCAACAATCGGATAACTACTGGTGTAACTACCTAATAGATATCTTTATCTAGCCGGTAAAATTACTTTGGTAATTTAAACGTTTAATTTACCTACGTATATGCACCGACGACATTTGTAAAAAAAATATGGGAACAATAACATTTGACGTTATATGTCAAAAATATTTAACAAATATAAATTTTCTTTTTAAAAGTTATACGGGTTTTCACAAAATTTTAATTTTATATTAAAAAAATGTCTGGAAAGGAGAATAAACGCAGCCCAAATTTTACGGATGGTCAGAAAACCACATTTATCAATTTGGTACATCAACATAGAAGTGTTTTAGAAACAAAAAAAAACAGACGCAGCTAGCAACCAAAAAAAATCAGAGGTGTTGTTTGATGAATTCCTCCGAAATCAGCTATAGCTATTTGGAAACTACCAGATGCGTAAAATCGTAGAGTTAGCAACAATTGATGGCTTGGCGAAATATTCGTTTTTCTAAAATGCAAATATTTTTTAGAACTTTTGTTTGAATGTTAATTTATATACAAAAACTTACCTTTCTACTTTATGAGACAGTTTTGATTCAATTTTTTGTAAAACCGTTTTTGCACTCTTCTTTGAAAGACGAAATCTTTTCAGAAACTCGGATTCATTCTATATTTCGAAATGATGCATTCTTTCTCTGAAATTATGTGGTACTCTTTGCGAATTCAAGTTCAGCAAATATTGTAAGCTTTTCAGCTCATCTAATTCTGAATTCATCTTTTTTTTTCGTTTATTAAACAATTAATTTTTTTTTTAAATTTATTTTAATATTTTATTTAACTTTTTTCAGAAATAATTTGACATTTTTAAAAAAATTTACCTAAAGAAATAACCAATCAGCACCTATAGTGTAGGATACACCATAGATTACCTATCCGATATGTCTTACCTAGGGGTAGAAATTACTATTTCTTTTTACACCATAGATATCTACACACTGATAGTTATCTATTCCTTGAAACTACGGCCATAAGTATAACATTATCGAAGAGAATGAATAGCAACATATGATCCAGACAAGAATAAGCCATTTTACGAAATTGTATATGTAAATATTAGGTGAGACAAAGAAAAATATATTTTAAAGAAAAAAAAAAAAACAAGTTAATATTAATATTAAGTAGATGTATTCAAATTGGATAAAAAATTTCAATAAATGCTCTTAAAGAATGAGAAAATCTACGCTCATTATAAGGTATTATAGTATTCCACAGTCTACAAATCTTTAAATGATAAGATCGTGCCATAATCAAAGAAAGGTATCTCGGACAAAGTAATGAATATGTTCTGTTGGACGTTCCAAATCTAAATCTATTTAAGAGATAACTAGGGTTTCCATTTTTAATGATTTTATAGAAAAAAAATAATTTGTCTTAACTGAAGATATTGTTCAAAATTGCAACCAAGTAATTCCACACAGTACTCTGAAACATGGTCCCATAGACGAAGTTCAAAAATATAACGGATTACCCTGTTAAAACAAACTTTCAGTCTATGTATATTCTTATTAGGTGTGCAGGAATAAATTTCAATACCATAATTAATTAACGGTAGACATAACGATAATGCAACACGACGTCTAATAACTAGGGGTAAGTAATAGGCCAAATTATATAATCTTCGCAATGTCCAAGATATCCTCGCAATCACAAAATTAACATGACCATTATATGTCAATTTATTATCCAAGATTATACCAAGCGTCTTATACTGTGTAACGACTTCCAATACATTATTACCCAGCACAAGATCCAACACCACATCACACTTAGAAAAAATCATCACCTTGCATTTAGAAGGGCTTAAATTCAAATAATTGACCATACTCCAATACTACACGCAAAGAAAAAATATGGTTGTGGTAACCATAATCGAAGAGCAACATACTATGATTGAATTGTATGATTATGTTTAAAATAATAATGGTTACCAGTTATCATTATTATGTTTAATTTAAGCATAGCATCATACTGTTGTCTCACTTATTATTTAATGATTATTTTTAATTTATAATGCTTTTGAATATAATTTTATTTTTGTCGCATTAATTTTTTTAAATCATACTATTTTTAAATGAAAACCATTTTGAAATTTTTATGAAAAGTAATCATTAAACGATACAATTCAAACAAATGCTTGATTATCGTGACAAAATATTTGATGAAATGAAACAAAAATAACTATTACTTGTTTTCGGCAACCAAATATTGTTTTAGAAAAAATAGTATGACCGTCGTGATCATGCCGTAACCATGGTTTTTCTTTGCGTGTACCTACTCCTACTACCTAGTTCTGAATTAATCCTGTCACGAGAGCTGGCAAGTGATAATGATCCAAATAAAGCCAATAGTTGCACATCATCAGCATATGTATAACCAGTTAAAAAGGATAACTTAGAATATATATCATTCAAGTACGTCATAAACAACAAGGGTCCCAAGGTAGATCCCTGAGGTACACCTCTATGAACACAAATAACATCAGACACATTAAGTCCAGCTTGAACAAACTGATAGCGGTCCGTCAAATAAGAATAAATAAGTTGACATCCACTATAGCTAAATCCAAATAGATTATGTTACTTTTTAATTAAAAGCCCATGACAAATCAAATCAAAAGCTTTGCAAAAATCAAGGAATATAAGTGCACTAATTCTTCCACTATCATAATTGCACCTAATTGATTCAGTAATATCTAACAAAACTCCTGTAGTACTATAACCCACTCCAAAACCCAGATTGATAATCATGAATCATACCACCATTACCAATACCATTGAGTTGTTTTTTTTTTTGCTGGGAAATTAAAATAACTTATGTTTTTGTTTTATTAATCGATTAATAATACTCTTTACGTAATTGAGGTTCTATCACACACAGCCATGTTATATGTTTGCAAGTGTAAACATGCCTGTATATAAATATATATGTAGTACGTGTAATAATAAAAATTTAATTCCCTTTTAAAATACTACAATTTAAGCAATATTTTTTTTAATTTAAATTCAAGTGTATCAAAGTAACAAAATTAAGCAATTAAATTTTTTCATTATTTGCAACGTAAAACATTTTTCCTTGAGTATGAAATAGCGTCATTTTTATTTAAAAAAATTTGTTTTTGCTTTAGACAGATTAAATATATCTTTAATATTGTCTAAATTAAAAAAAGTCCCGTTTTAAGGGTTTATAAAAGGGGGAGATTACGCAGAAATAAAAATATTTTAATCTTTTTTAATAGGTTTGTATTTGGAAAAATGGGAAAAAGAAAGCACTTTTTAGGAGATTAAAGCAAATGCAAAAAAAAATATTTTTTTTGTAATTTGGTTGACAAAAAACGCAGAGTGTGGAATTGTAAATAGAAGAAAAAAATGTGTAGACGACCCTACGGAAAATAGTTCAACATGTTCAATGGAATATTTTTCTATGTACAATATATCTTCTATAAAATACGTATATATGTATGAATGAATGTATGTATGTCTGTAATTTTTTTTAATCTGAAAAACTTCTAAAAATTTTATGTATTATAAAAAAAAAAATATTCAAATTTAAAACAAAAAAATTAATTAAAAAATTAAAAAAAAAAAATTTAGATATTTTTAAATAATAAAAATAATTTAATGATAGAAAATTTAAAATGTTTTTTTAAATCACTGCAAAAATAATTAATAAACTTAAGAAAGGCATTTTTAAAAACTGCTTTATTATTACGCACTGTGCGTTGCGTCATTGAAGAAGGGAGTATAAAAAATTAAACTATGAAAAAAACGCATAATAACAATAAACAGTATGATAAAAATTTAACGCAATTAAATTTAACTGATTGCGGTCAAGGGTAAATTTGCTTACATCAACAATTTAAATTTCTATGTTATGTACGAATGAATAAAAAAAGCTGTCCTAATCGTCCATGTTGTTATTTTCATTACAGATCGTTTAATTGTGACCATTGAAATGACTGTTGTTTTCAACAAATGATGAGCTTCCCTTTTCATGCCAACAGAAAAATTTATCAACCAGTATTTCGGACTGTGGTAAAAAAAAGAACACACACATTCACATTTCTCTCTTTCTCCTTCATCTGTTTTGCACTCTTTTCTGCCAACCAACTGCCAGCACAAATACACAATTACGCACCCACAACAACATATACTTCTATACGATTCTATATAGTCGTAAGATAAACAATGAAATTGTATGCCACATGCCAATATAAATGTGGTGACAACAAACAGCTTAACTGTAATTATAATTGTCCTTTAGGCCATGATAATATGGCCACTGGTAGTGGTGACTGCCCTGACAATACAACGAATTCACCGTCACCATCATCCCTTTACAGTAGTTGTCCACAATTGAATCAGTATCGTAGTTTGCCCCGAAATCTTTACAGTGCTTTGAGACAACACCAACCCATACATCAACAATACCATCATCATCATCATCAGAACAATTGTGGCCACTATACGTCTCGAACGAATTCGGAACAGGAACTTAGAAGATCAGCTTTAATCAAAAGCACAAATAGTAAAAATAAAAATATAATTTTGTGCAGCAAATGTGCAGTGTGACGAAGGTATAATCTTAGTTGCGAACATCCACCACCACAAATTCCCAGCCGTAGTTCCAAGCCAGCAACAAACGTTTGTCAAGACTTGCAAAAATCTTTGAGCGAACAGTCTGCACTTGAACTGACTTTACCGGCTCCACCAGGATTTCGGGACATTTCAATTGCCACACCTGCTGCCCTAACAACACAAAGAGTTTTGTGCGAAAGTTGTCGTTACAACGGAGAACCGATTGTTTGGTGGGTTTCGTGTCCCCGCCTGGCTCATCAACAGGGTTCCACACAAAGTCTCAAAGAATATAATTCACAGACTACGCCCTTTGTAACAACGCAACCAGCAACCAGCACTAACAACAGCAACGTGAACGAAGTGCTTACGCCTCACAGCACACTGGATTCCTGCAGATCTAATACTTTGTCAAACATGGTCAAGAAACCATTGATACAATCAAGTAGCAGCCAACAACAACCATCAACCATTACAACAAGTGCCGCCACGACAATCATATCGCAGGCTCCAGAAGCAAATCAAGAATATAAATGTAATCCATCGGTGACAAATGCAACACCATCGCCTCCACCACCACCTCTAATGCGAGCACATCATCATCGTTCCATAACAGCGTTGCCAGCATTAGATTTGTACGATAATTATGGTGGGCCATCATCAACTCATGTTCCTACTAGCAACTTTACAACAATGCCATGTCGGCGTCATGCCAAACAGCAGCAACTACATCAGAATTACTCCCCTCAACCACCAATACAAATACACACCCAACAACATGCTCATCAACATCAGCCACAACAGCAACAACATCCGCAATATACTTGTTGTAGTTCCTATAATATAGACCATCATAAAATGCAAATGCCTTCTTCCAGTGCGTGTCTGTGTGGTAAACTCTACCATCAACAGGTGCGGCCTCAAGAAACTTTGGCGCCCCCTCCACCACCAGCCGCCCTACATGCCAGTGGCAATCATGGCTGCAATCATGGTTTTTATTATGGTTAGTTTTCAACTTTTGCTTTCTTTTCCTGGTGATTAAAGTAAATCTTTGCGTTTTTTTTTAATTTTTTATTTTTAGCACCCGAATCATCTTGTGTCCATCAGTATGAGGAACAGGATTCCGGTTTCCCAGGCCTGCGCGATCAAGAATTCTATCTGTTGCATCGCAATATTCCCGCTTTGAGACGTACTGGTGTTGATACTATTGGCATAAGACAACATTTTTATCCAGATGGCGGGTGGGGTTGGATAATATGTGGCATGTCCTTTTTGGTGCATATCCTAACGACAGGACTGCAGTTGTCTTATGGTTTGACATTGTTCTATGCCGTTCAGCACATACAGAATGCTAATGGAAATGGTACGTATTATTCATTTGGATTATAATTGGGTTGTTATTAACCATGTTTTATTTTAAATATGTTTTGGTTTTAAAGATAGAAATGTAAATTTAAACTAAAGTCTACTCAAAATTTCGTCTAAATTCTTTACAGAATGGCTTGGAGCTCTTAGTTGGTCGATATCAATGTTAATTACGCCATTTGTGGAAACTATTTGTCGGAGAAAATCTACTAGACTGATGGCTGTGGTTGGAGGTTTAATATTATCCTTAGGAATACTATTTACATCATTTGCCACAGAAGTGGATCAAGTTATTTTCAGTTACGGTAAGGATTTTTTTCAAGACTTTCCTAGAAAAAGCCTCCTCAACTTAAATTATTTGTAGGTTTCCTTTTTGGCATAGGCGTGGCAATGGTGCGTGAAACCTCCACCATAATGCTAGGAAATTACTTTAAGAAACGAAGACTGTTTGTGGAAATGGTAGCGATGTCGGGTGAGGGCGTGGGTATAGCTTTATTTTCGGTACTACTGAAAGAAGGAGTGGGGTAAGTTTTACTTCTAACTTATTGTAAAGCTTGAGTTCTATTTTGGTATGTATGTTATAGGAAAATGGGTTGGCGTTGTGGTTTACAAATTGTAGCGGCCTTGACCTCCATAAGCTTTTTTGTGGGTCTTTTATATAGACCCGCCTCCTTGTATCATCCGCAAAGAAGAGCCATTCAACATTTAAAAAATCAAAGAAAAAAGGTTTGTTTGCTGTTGATCTAATTAAGTAAAACTTTGATAAAGAAATATAATTCGTTTTAGTTACGAGATCATAAAAACAACAATCCTCCCGTGGAACCGAATATTTTAAAGAAATTATTACAAGACATATCAAATCTTAAATCGGGTACGGCCAAGATTTTACTACTGACCTCGGCGGTGGCGGCCTTGGGTATCTATACACCAATGTTTACCATGGTGAGAAGTTTCTAATATATTTTTTTAATGTTTTAAATTTTTGTTTACTTTTTTAATTTTAGTCCCTAAATGCCGCCAAAGAGGGATCAGATGTCCAAGAACTGGTGCTATTACAAACAATGCTGGGCATGTCTACCACTTTGGGGGTTGTATTGGCCGGTGTCCTAATACGAAGGCCATTTGTTATACATAATTTTGTTTTGTCTACGCCTATAATAACGCAGGTAAATATTTTTTTTCTTTTCTTGTTCTAGTGAACAATGATGAGAGTTTGTTTTTCTTTTAATTTTAGTTTTTTCTATCTACTGTGGCTCTTTCCATACTCTTCATGTCCTTCATTATGGGCTACAAGGGCTTGTGCATTTTGTCGGGCATTTATGGTGTGGGCTTTGGTGGCTTTCGTTTTTCCTTGAAAATGTTGGCCTTGGAAAGAGTCAAGGTGAAATTTTCGAAAACTTGGTCTTTTGTAAGAGGAATTGAAGCCGTACCAGTACTGATAAGTGTACCTTTAACCATTTTTTTAAATGACTATTCCCTAAAGTACGGTAGAGCTGGTTATTATATTTGCTCAGCAGCTGCCGCTATAGCTGCCATAATAATATTCTTCATAGGCTATTCAACGCAGCCACATAATCCCTCACAGAGATCGAATATGAATGGTGCTGTTGTGCCCACTACACCGCGCATGCGTTCAATGTCAACACAATATGTGAGACATAAATATCAGCCGGCCTTTACGGTAGACTATACAAAAAACAATGGCTGTGATTACCCGGCTCCGGATCTTATAAACCGTAGTTGTATTAGTCTAAATCAATTGGGTGCAAGTTCTTCATGCATGTGTGAACCCATGAGATCGTTGTGCAGTTGTCATCGCCATCATCTTACACCCTCTCATCATAGAAGACATTTTATGTCCGATGTTAATAGAAGCGGAGCTGTGGGGACTGTACATGCGGCCGAAGTAGAGCGCGATCATCGCTATCCCTACATTTATGACAGTGGCACAGGCAATTATTTGAGACGTAGTCTTTCCTTTATACAAAACGCCAATTGCTGTGGTTCCAATCAATTCCAGTTGCAATGTCAAGCCAATGTACAATGGTCGAATAGAGATTTAAGGTGCGTGAAAATTCTTTAAAAAATGTTTTTATTTATTAAAAAATACGTTTTCTTTGTAGGATGGATGGCATCCAACCTTTACTGTGTACTTGTAGTCCCTCGGCATACTTTCAAAACTGCAAAAGTCAAAGTGTACCCGAAGGACTTGCGACCATGTCACAACAATGCAAATGTAAGCCGCAGCCAATGCGTGAATACATCTATGTGCCACGCCAAATGGCCCAGCTGCAGCAACCGCGAACCCAAAACTGCTCCTGTCACAATCTAGATAAATCTCTGGCCACAGCCACAACAACCACAACAATATCCGCCTCTAATCAATCGAGAAACATGCTTAAAGATTCTGGACTGCCACCACCATTAACACTGCCACATTCTACTGCTACAATACCTAAATGTAAACTCAAACGTTCACAATCCCTATCGAGACCTATAACTTTTGTTGAACAAATGACCACATCAGTGTAGTTTAGTTTTAACTTAAATACTATACCAGATTCTTAAAAACCACTAACTAACACTACCAAACTACTCAGTAGAACATTTTAAAAGAAAAAAAAAAGAAAGTAAAAAAGTAACTTAAATTTTCTAGTCCTTTATTTTTTACTTGGAACTTTTCATATTTAGCATAGCGAAAAAAACAACAACCCAATCGAATTAACTAAAAGAATTTTGTATAACTAAAAACTCCACAGCTACACTATCACCTCACCCACATTTTAGAAAGCACTTTTCTAACATCACTACCAACCACCACCCACCTCCCACCCTGTAACTCTTACTCTTTAACTCTACATATTTTTGGATAGAAAACTAAATTTAAACAAATTTTATTAGATTTTTAAACCTTAAAATTTAGAATGAAAAAAACTCAGAATTTTTACAACTAAAAACATCCCACACACGCACACAAAATTGTAGTAATCAATCACACTTTCCAAATTAAAATAAACACTTACACACACATACACACACTGACTTTTTCCGCCTTAGGCAATGGAATGTTTAAACAACAAAACGAACAATATGAATAATTAATAAAAAGAATATTTATAAAATGTATTAATAAACAAAAGCGACATAAGTCCAGGTTTTTAAATCCACCGATTATATGAAAACAAAACAAATACAAGAAGAACAAAAATAAAACACAAAGAATATAGACGCTTTTAGCAATAAATTTAAAATAATTAAACAAAAGAAACTCTCGAATGTTTTAAAAAAATTTTGCATTAAAAATTATAGATTGAATAGTCAAATAATAGGTATTGTCTTCATGTAGAAGATTTTTTATGGAAAAACTACAAAAAAAAATAGTTAAACTTACAAATTGATTTTTCTCAATGTTCAAAAACAAATTTATAAGAAAAAACATACATATGTACATACATATGTATTTAAAAAACTATAAAAAAAAATAAAAAAAATTATTAATTATTTTATTCTATACTCGGTTAGAAAAATTATTGAATGAGTTACATACCAGTGATGATACAAGAATCTTTAACAACTAATTTTAAATTTCGTTACAATATTTCGCGCAGTGGGACCCATAGTAAAATTTTATAATAGAAGTAGCATTAGACAAAATTAATCAGTTATTAGGTTAGGATGTTTTGAATTAAGTTGAGAAGCTGTGTTGCTACTAGGGTGATCGACTCGGTTTTGGAACCGGTGAAAAACGCGGTTTTTTCCTTTTCCAGCAGGCGGTTTTTTTAAATGTTGATTTTTCGAATACGAATACACTGGTTTTTTTATCCGAAAAGCCGTTTTTTTATTTTTTTAAGCTTATTTTCATACATCTTTGTAACCAATAGTACCATAGTATATTTAGTATGCGAAAAGTTTCCAAAAATCAGAAAATAAAAAAAAATAATATTGTAAGAAATTTATTTGTTGTTTAAAAAACAAATGTAAATAAGAAAAATAATTGAGCTTAAATATTTTTTATAGGATATAAACCTAACGTTAAAGTTTAAAGATAATTGAAGCATAAACTTAGCTGATCGATCACTTTTAGGTAAAAAGTGTAGTTACAATAAAGAAAACCCAATAATCTCTCCTTCCAGATCCTAATTTTAATTAATGGCATTGAGTGTCTGTCAACTTAAATTTCAACTAAACCATCGAACAAACTAGTTTATGCCTATATTTGTATGTCTGTCAGGGGTAAAGGAAAGAATTTTTTTAATGAAATTTTAAAGATTTTCTCCCTAGCCTTTAAAATGTATTTGAAATTACAGATATCATTTCAAACAAAATACGTTAGTTTAAAAGATCTATTTAACTTTAAACAAGTAAGAGTGCTATATTCGGCCATGCCGAATCTTATATACCCTTCACAACGTGTAGTCATGCAATAACAGTTGCTTGTATCACCATTCATCCCATATGAAATACGTACACGTATATATGTTAAAAAAACGAAAAAAAAAAAATTTTAAAAAAAATTTAAAAAAAAAATTTAAAAAAAAATTTAAAAAAAAAATTTAAAAAAAATAATTATTATATATATAATATACATATATAAAAAAAAAAAAAATAAAAAAAAATATTAAAAAAAAAATGTAATAATAAAAATATAAATAATATATTAAATAAAAAATAAAAAAAATAAAAAAAAAAATTAAAAAAAAAATTTTTAAAAAAATTAAAAAAAATTTTTTTTTGGCTCAGTTGGGATTCGATGCCACGTTTTCTCTAACCAGTATGCACGTTTGTATGTATGTATGTTGTTGTTGTAATGTTGTTTTTGTGAAAAAAAATCGAGGTGGTCGTGGGTTTTTGCTCATATCTCAGTTGTTTATGTACCGATGTTTCTGATTTTCAATAGCGATCTACTCCCGAATATTTCTGATATTTTAATACCTTACCCGGGTCCAACCTATGTCGGGGGGCTTCAAAAAGTTGATTTCAACATACACACGGACAGACGGTCAGACGGACAGACGGACAGACTGACAGGGCTTAATCGACTCCCCTATTCATAAGCTTTCGGAAAATATATACTTTATGGGGTCGGAAATCAAAATTGTAGAAATTTCACACGGAATGACAAACCTATATATACCCTTTTTCACTGTGTGAAGGGTATAAAAAAATGTACAGGAGGAGATACAAAAATTTATAACAGCCTTATAAAAAGTGTTATTTATTTATGTATTAATTTATTGTATTTATTTATTTTACTTGTTAAGAGTACATTTTGTACCTTAAATTCAACTAATTTAAACCAAATTAGTCAACTGCATTTATGTACAATATTTTTTAATATTTTCTCTAAATATTATATTATATATATTTGATCCGGTTAACCGTTTTTTTTCTTAATTTTCAAAAAAGCAACCGGTTTTTTTAAATTTCACACTATTTGAAAACCGGTTTCTTAAAAAAGTCGAATAATCGATCACCCTAGTTGCTTCTGCTGCATGTATTTGAAACGGATTAATAAAAGTTAAATTTGCCAAAAGCTTTAAATCATCACCCTCTACATAGTTTATGATATACAGTTTAGGATAAAAATATTATATTTAAAAGAATTCACTCTTGACATGTTAAAAACAAAGATAGAAAATTTGTTGTTTGTAGCTTTGAAAAAGAAAATGCTATTTTTGCAAGAGTATCCAAGAATACAGCGAGAAACCTAATGCACGTAACCTTGAATATTCTTGTAACTGCTAATAATAGAAAGCTACTTACAAGAAATGTCATTATTTTTTCAAATATCAAATCAAGCGCGTGTAGAGAAAATTTGCATTTAATTTTTACTTGCTTCCGCTCTTTAAACTCGTTGTGGACGTTTTTCGTGAGTTACTTACCGAATGGCACGAAATAAATATTCAGTACATTTCACAGAAAAAATAACAGCGGTTTTTAATAACAGTCCATCCGTAATTTCAATTGAAAAAAATATTTGAAATTAATCACAACGTGATACCAATAACTATAAACCGTTTTCATTCTTCGGGTACTTTGCCTACAGAACAAATAGGTGGATGTCCACGAACAGCCAGCAAACGAGATGACCAGGCCATAATACATTTGTTAAAAAAAAAGATCCATTTACATTGTCAGCAATCACTGTGCCACAATTATCATTAAATGTTACTCCCAGAACAAACCAAAGACGAGCTGTAGAAGGTGATCTAAAAGCTTACATAAGTATAAGAAAATGTTGTTTATATCACGAAAAAGTAGACTGGCCAGCATTGAATTTGCAAGGAAGTACATTAATCGGACCACACTGTGCTTTTCTCCCATGAGTCAAAATTTAATTCGAAAGGTCCCGATAGATTAATATTAGTTTGGAGAACGAAAGACCAACGTTTTAATCCACGTTATACCAAAGGTACAGTGAAACAAGGCGGGGGTAACGTTTTGGTCCTAGAATGCCATGGCATCGGTCTATTTCATAGAATAAATGCAATAATGGATCGTTTTCTTATTGAGACATTCTGCAAAATATAATGCTACCACATGCAGAGGAGCAAATCCCCATTAAGAGGGTTGCCTTTTTTATTTATTTTTGTTATTTCCGGCATATAAAATCAGATCACTAGATATAATACATCAGCGCGGATACTAATGTTGCGCCTTAAAGGCTATTGACTTCAAGTACCCTGTTTTACTATTTATCCACCAGATCTTAGTTGCTACCATCCTGAGGGCTAACTGATAATTATTTAACAGTGTTATCATAGAAATTATTTAAAAGTTTCCATATACCTTTTATACAAATGTAAGTTAACTTCGATGAATTTGTTTAAATACAGGGGTTGATGTAAGCTACTGGCTGTAGCTGGTATTTATAAATGACTTTATAGTAAATAGTAATAAATTGGTCCATAAAGGTTAACATTACAAACAAAACATTTAAAATAGTAGTCGATTTAGAAACATTTTTATTCGATTTGTGTGGCATTCAAACAAAACAAACGATTAACTCAAGTAGAAATAGAATATGTAAATAAAGACTTTTAATTCCTGTTTTATATTTCCATTAAAATTTATAATTAAAATAGATGATGTTTACGCCCTTTTAAAAACAAAATTTTTAAAAAATAATTTAAAAAAACCCAAAAATATATAATAAAAAAATTAGGTCCTAAGCTTGACTTAGGAAAATGATTTTTCCAAGACTAGTGTAAATAAAATTAGTATAAAATTCACTTTATTTTTAGCTCAGTTTGTGGATTTTTAATGTAAGCTAAAATTTAAAAGACATCTTCCATTTCAAAACGTTTCAAATCCAGAACTACCAAGCCGTGTTGCCCGAAAAATTTTTCTAAAGGTGAAGTCCTGGCCTATGAGTGTTCCAAGTATTAAATAAATTTAGCAAACATTTTCAAATTGGCCCTATTAAGGAACCAAGGACACAATCATTTGTGACCGATTGTGTTTAAATTGCTCTGAAATATTTTATCGTTGTAAACATTTCAAAGTATGGTTTAAATTGGAAAAAAAAAAAATCTTAAAGTTTTAAACAAATTTACAACCTTTTAGGGAGCACTAAACCCACAGTGCAGTGTTCAAACAAACATTTATTATTGTATTATTTAAATAAGAAAATATTCTTTTATTGAATTTTTTTAATCTGATAAAAAAATTTTAAAAACAATGTAAATCATTCTGCTGGTATGTATTTCATTTATATATTCTTTAAATTAATAAACAAATTTTGAAAATAAATAAATATTTAAAACTAATTGTTGTGTTACATTGAGCCTTAAAATGAAAATAATTAAGATAAAGTTGAAAAATATCCAACAAATTGTTAATCAAAAAGAATATATTTTATAATTTGTAAATTTTATTTTTCAACTCCTATAAATAATTAGAACATAATTCATAGCACAATTTTCAAAAATGAAATAAAAATTTTACAAAAATTTTATAAAATATTTTGTGTTCAAGTTAAAAAACGACAGCCCACAGTTACTAAAAACAAAATTTTTTTGCTCATATCACCCTAACTAAAAGCCTCACCTGTCCCTAAATTTCCCAAAAACGAAAATAAAAAAATTACGAAAAACTTAACTTAATCAAACCTTTTTATAATCAAATCAAATAAATAAATTTTATGTGAATAACCAATTTATAGTGAATTTTTTCTTGAGAAAAATTAAAATTAAAAAATAAATAAAATTCCTAACATAGTTAATTGAATTGATAAAATTTAATAAAAAGAAAAAAACGAAAAAATTTAAAAGAATGAAATAAATTCAAAAATTAAAAACGCTTTAAACTTTTATAGTAATTATTAGATTTTAATGTTATAAAAAAAACTTTAATAAACAAATTTAAAAATTTCACAAAAAAAAAAATAAAATTGAAGTTTAAATTTACGGATTATAATTTAAATCTAAATCAAAGGGTGTCTTAGTAAGAAGGCACTTTTCCATTTTAAAATAAAAAAACAAGTATTTTTTGATATTTGTGTTTGTATTGTGATTTTTTTATTTTGGATTGTAAAGCTGACATGTTCCTATTAAGTATGGAGTAGAATATCTGTTTAACTGAGGACGTTTTATATCTCGGATTCAAGCTCAGGAATTTTTTCTGGTTTATAGGAATTAACCTATGATTTAACAAAATGCCAAAGAAATAAATTGTTCGTCGTTCAATCGTCTGATCTTGTTGGCCAGTTAATATCAGAATTTCTTGAGATAATTTTTTCTGAAAATTGTTGCTGCAATAAATGGATTGTGTGGCAAGTGGCGCCGTATTGCTAATAGTTATCATCATCCTGCAGCAAATGCCGTTCACAGTCACTTCTTAAAATTTCATGACCACTTTCATGACAGCTGTCAAACTTCAGAATTGCCACATGCCTAAAACAATCCACTAAATTTTAAAAGTGTATTCTCACTCAGAAACCCTTTGTATCCATTTACACTCACGAAAATATTAATTTATTTATAAATTTTCCAACTTGTAACGATATTTATAAAAATTTTAAAAAAATTATAAAGATTAATCGTTCAGGAGTGTACATCGATAATAGAATATCCCGCATAAAACTTTGGCATTTGCATTTTAAAAATCTGGCCAATTTACGAAAAATTTGCGAATCTAAACAGTTTTTATCACTTTGTTGTTACAGATATTTTCCGAAAAGCTATGAAATATTTAAATCCTTATTGTCGTTGTCAACTCAAACAAGTTTGGTCGTCTGCACAACCAAATTTTTTTTTGTGTTGTGACACTAAATGATTTTTCAAAGTTCGTATGCCCTTTCCATCTTAAAAAGCAGAAAATTAAAGAAAATAAGATAAAAATGTTTAAGTTGAGCTAAGAATAGTAATGCCAATTTATGAAAGTCGACCAAAATAATATAAAAGTTTGTACTGCAATAGGGTTATTAGATTTGAGGAAAAATCTAAATCATAATTGAATTATGTTTTTAAGAATGTAGTTTTGGCTTTCAAGTTTTATTCATAAAGAAATTAAATTTTATTTGTGATTATGAAAGTTAATATACTGAAAAAGTTAGCAAAAACAATTCGGGGGGCACTGCACCCCCTAAAATGATCTAGTTACGCCCATGATCATCTATTAGCTCACAAGTTGTTAAGGAATAGAATTCTATAATTAGATGATATTTCCCACCAAAGGTGACTGAGAACGAAATTTACTACTAGAGTATTTTTTGTTGTTGTAATAATTTTTAAAATTTATATTTTACTAGCTAAACCCGGCGCGCGTTGCTACGCCCCTTAATGAATCGAAATGCATTCTGAATTTTAATTAAATATCAAGTGCAAAAACCTAAAAATTATAATTTTTTTATGGGTCTGGCATTGCCCTCTTTTCTAATTACGAAATTGTAAAGTCATAACAGCTCAATATGTGTGCAAAGTTTCAGAATAATCGGTCCAGTGCAAGTACCTAAAAATGATACTTTTTTTTATGGGCGTGGCACTGCCCACTTTTCTAATCACGAAATAATTTAGTCATGACAGCTCGATAAGGTTTCAGAAAAATCGGTCTGGTGCAAGTACCTCAAAATTACAACCTTTTTTTATGGGCGTGGCCCTGCCCACTTTTCTAATCACGAAATTATATGGTTATGAAAGCTTAGTATGTGTGCGAAGTTTCAGAAAAATCGGTCCAGGGCATGTAAATCAATATTAAAACTTTTTTAGGGGCGTGGCCCTGCCCACTTTTCTTATCACGAAATTATTAAGTCATGACAGCTCGATATGTGTGCAAAGTTTCAGAAAAATCGGTCAAGTGCAAGTAGCTAAAACTGATAACTAATTTTTATGGGCGTGGCCCCGCCCACTTTTCTTCACCCATAAACACTCCCTGGTATGTGTCCAACAACTTGCCAAAGTTTGAATCCGATCGGATGTTCGGTTTTGTGTTGTCCGATATCAACAGTATAAATTCGGACAAAACATTTTGTTAAAATTTTTCTTTACAGAAAACTTTGTTTCTGTTTTTGGGAAACAAAAAAATATATTTTTAATTAATTTTTATTTTTATTTGTCGAACTTTTATGTTTTTTAAACTAATATTTTGTCTATACAGGCTTTAATTCATTTTTGAAACATTCTTTTTTTCAAAGAATTTTTATATTGAAAAAAATAAAAAAATAAATTGGAAAAGTATGTTTTACCGACACTAGCCGAGTGGAATGCATTTTCGAAACCAGCTACGGACTTCATCATCAGCACTCTTTAAACGGTGGTTACGTGTTGGATGTAAATATCATCTGTTTAACTCCCAGGTTTTTAAGTTAATTGAATTTGATACTTTCTTCATATTATCTTACCACAACAAGTTAGATCGAAATTTTACCAACAGCAACCCGTTTTCTTTTATTTTTTATTGTCTTTATTTTATCACTAGTTTTGTCCTGCTCTAGAAACCAGTAAGGTAGCGATAGTGATAATTAATTTAATATTTCTCCTAAAACTACGCTGTTTACACAAGACTTTCTATTGAGTTTCTATTTGTTGGGAGTATTAAAACATTTTTTTTTAGAAAAAAATTTCTTTCAGTGTTTGTTTTGAAAGGTGTCAAAACTTGTAAACAAAAAACTTTTATTTTAATTTTGTTTTGAAAAGAGAGTAAAAATGAAGCAGAATTATGAATGACTATAATATTTGACAAACATAACAATGACCGTCAACCACCAAGGACATGCGCACAAATTAAGCATCCAAATGCTTAACAAAATGGAAAAGAAGAAGATTAAACAAAATTGACAAAAGTGACTTTATCTCTCTAAGAAATAAGTTACAAAACGAGAGGAGCTACACGTCAAAATTATAACATTTAAGTCAGAACATAACAGAACATATGGTTGTTAAAACGGTAAAATTCTTAGTTTTTTTTTATTAGTGAACAATTTTTAAAGAATATTCCTTGTAACAAAAGTAAAAGAGTTAAACATTTATTTTTTTAATATTCAAATTAATTTAAATTTTGACCCAATTTGTGATTGTTTACGTCACTACAGCGGTAAATTTCCTTTTTGTTGTTATTATCAGTTTTGTTTTTGTTTTAATTCTCTTTACTAGAGAAGCTGTCTGTGATGATGATGTGTGTGTGTGTGTACGTGGAGGAAGCACAGCATTCAAGTGGTGGTCTGAATATATTGAGTGAGATTAGAAGTATGTATGTATGTATGAATATGGGGATGTGTTGGTTTTTCATTTTTGTTTTGTATGTGTTTTCTTTAATTTCTACTCGATTTTTAATCTCGGTGTGGATACTACTGAATGCAGAAAATAAATATTAATTATTTTCTTCACTTTCATAAGTGCTTTGTTGCGGTTTAAATTTCAGCATCATTGGTATCAAAATCGCATCTTACAAAAGTGCTGTTTGTTTCATTTTGTTTTACTTGCTAACTCTCAAACTCACTCATACAGATGTTTAAAAACAATTTTTATAAGCAAATATAGCATGAAGCATACATACCAACAAATTATGGACTCATACACGCATATGCACATACAACGGCACATACATAAGGCTCACTTCACTAACACATTTATTCGTGTTTAGTGTATATTGATTTGATAAAGAAGGAAGACAATTTTTCAACAAATTTTGATCTTTCCTTCGAAAGCGAACAACAAATTATGGTTTTAATAAAATATAACTAAAATAATAAAAACAAAGAAATAATTTACTTTATTTTAATTAATTTATAGTGAAACATTTTAATTTAAATCAATTTTAAAAGCATTAAAATAAAAACAATTTAATAGTGAATTTAATTAGAGTAAGAAAATTTAGGAAGAAAAAAAGGTTTATAGAAAAATTATGTGTGTATGTGTATAGAAAATATGTGTTGGAATTTTTGGTTGTGCTCTTGCATAAGGTTTTATGTTTTTTGATGGCGAAAAATAATTATAAAATAAAAAATACCAGAAGTTGGCTCAAACTGCATAAGTATGTATTTTAATTGTTTAAAACGAAAAAGGAAATAGAAATTTCATAAAAAAATTAATAAAAATTACAAACGCATACATACCAAAAAAAAAACATAAAACAAAAAATTTACGAATACGAATGTGGATCCTTAAAATACGGGTATTTTTAATAATAAAACTCTAACAAAAACGATAGATTTATTTAAAAATAATTATTACTGAAAATGTTTATAAATATAAATAACTAAAAATAATTTAATAATTTTAAAGAAAAAGACAACCTAAAAGCTTTAAACCAAACAAATAAAAAATACAACAACAAAAACAACGTACAAGAGAAGATGCTTTAACCAAAAAATGAGAAAAAATATAAAGAACTGTATTAAGGCTGCTAAGGATAATAGAAACGATTTATCAAGTACTTCCCATACCAAAAAGAAGAAAAAAATAAGCCAGACAGGCATATCTTTTGTGTCATTTCTCATAATATTTAAACGAGAAAAAAAAATATATTAAATTAGAATACAAATTGAAAATATAAAAGAACAAAAAGTAGCAACAACAACAACAATGATAACAACGACAAAAGGAAACAACAATAGCAATAACAATAGGCTCTATAATGGACATATATAATTTTATACACATCCTGCTTCCTTTGACGACACTCTAGTAAACCTGCAGCAACAAAAACATCCTGTATTTCTATGTTTGGACATACAACCTAAAAGACAATTAATATTATTCTGTTAGAGCAACAAAACAAAATAGTCATACTTCTTCCGATATAAAATTTAAAAATCTTTTAACTATACGACTGAATGTCGCGAGATCCATCAGTAAACATTTTCAACAAAAACAACAACAACAACAGCATCAACACCAACAGGAACATCGGGAACTATAACCAGAGAAATACCAATTTAAAGTCGTGCTGTTGCTGCTGTCCCTACGATGAGTGTGGCGATGCGTATGAATAACGGTGAGTGCTTGTAAGGTTTGTTAGTGGCCCACAGTGGTAATTCTGGCAAGAAAATACCAACAAACAATATGTATACAATTTAGATAATTTTTTGTTTGACGGATTGGATTGTTAGAAGCAATACAACAATGTCGTTGAGGAAAGTTAAATTATAAAGCCATATGATGATAATAAGTATTTTATTTGGGAGTTTGTCCTTTTAGGGTTTGCAAGAGAAAATAAAGTTATAAATAGAGTTCCTAGATATTTTTTTTTGACATGTATTCCTAAATTTAAATAATTTATTTACGAAATTTCCTCCAAATTGTTCGTGTTATTTAAAAAAGTTCTTAAAATATTATTATATTTTTGTATTTAAAATTCATGTTAGCGATCTTCCCCTAGTGAACGTGATCTTAAGTCGAAGTAATTCATACTAAAAAAATCCGTAGCGAGCGGTAGTGCAGGGGACATGCTTTCGCGCATTATATAAGCAATATATACAGTGTCGTTTGTTGGCAAAAAGTTAAAATTTTGGCTTGAGTTTACGACTTTTTAACATTTTGGGAAAACGCAACTTCCAAGCAACGCAACTTGTCAATTAATTAATTTCACTATCTGTAAAGTTCACACTCGGTAAAATATCATGTAACAATTTCGAAATAGACTATGTAATTGAAGTGTGTTCTTCTGCCATCCAATCCCGTAACAAACTTAATAGTAGATCCTCTTCATCAATCCATTGTTATTTTTTTGACATTAAAACGTTCCAACATTTCTTAATGGCAACGGTAGAAACTTTGTCCCAACTGCCATACGAATATTGCTAGCCTTTAGCTTTTATCCAAGTATGTGCCCTTTGGACCAATTAAATGGGCTAAAAGGTTTATTATACTAGGTTTTTGTAAAATTTATTGCAGTCTGATTTAGAGGTTGAAAAAAAACGTGTGCACGTGTGCAAGTACATTATGGCAAAGTTTTCATCATCACTTTTGAGTTTGAATTATCTCTAGGATGTCATGGTGGTGGTGAAAGTCTTTAGAGCGGTGGGGTTCAGTTACCTATTATTTAAAGAAATACACCCACTTTAAATAATACCCTATTTTAAATAGAACTGATTCAAATACAAACCTCAGGCACAAACTCGTTTTCGAACCCATTTTCGAAAATTACGTAAGTCATCCATGCGTTTTTATTTCCTCTGTAATGGATGTGGCAGCAAGTCCTATTAGGCTAATTTTTTCAATGGTGACAGATAGAGCTCTGGTTAGCAGTTATTTAAACTCCCAAAATTCTTGATATCATTCAGCTCCGCGATGCTATAATACAAAGGTGGTAATTTCACTAAGGTAACCTTTCTATGGAAGCAAATACTAGATAGTGATACAGAATGTTATTCACTGATTATCTGATCCCTGCATATATACTTTGGCAGTGTTTTGACAAGCGCCTATCTCCAGTAATAAATCATCAGCGCAGCCTTGTAAACCCAGAATTATTAAGATGACAGCTGAGTATACGTTGCCGTGTTAAAGTTAAAATGGCACGTGAATGTCTTTATCTAGCAATGCATTTTTACACTACCGAGCAATTAAGTAACAAATAAAGATAGCGAAGATTTCCACCTGGCTCTCAATCTATCGATTAATTTCATAAAACTCAGTTTCAAATGAATTTCCTAAATATTTTTTAAAACTTCTAATTTTACCTCACTGTGCCGTGTAAAGTAAACGTTCAAGTAGTTGCAGTAGTTTTCGGATAAACGTTAATTTTTTATTTTCGCATACGTGTTGTTGTATATCGGTATGGGTATGTGCTTATGTTTTCGTGTAAATGAATACCTGTGTGCGTAATACCGTATGCATGAATGTGTCCAATAGAAAACGGAAACCCATTTGTAGTATTTTATTTCCTTTTTAGTTGTGTGTGTGTGTTTTTTATTGTTGTTGTTGTTTATATTAATGCTGTAACAGCAAAGAAGCATCATTTACTTGAAGACTAATTCTTTTTCTTGTTATTCTGTTTCTTATACCTCTTTCCATTATATACATATTTATAATTTTAGCACAAATACATGTACGGGTGCATACACACAATTCTGTAGTGCTACAGAATTTTAAGTAATTGTAAATAATTGCACAGTTCTGACACACTTTGTTATCCTGTAATGTTCCTTTCTAGTCACCTCTCTGCCGTTGCTGCTTAACTCCCATTTCGGTAGTCATTTGAGAATTTCCTGTGCATGATTATGTGCTTCTAAGTTTGTGTGTGTGCTTTCTTGTGCATTTTTATTGCACTAGGCAGGATATGAACATGGAAATGGGATATTTATTAAGGTGGCCTTTATGCAAAGAAGAGCAGGAATGTGTATGTAGTTGGATTCTGTTAGTTTTCAAACAGAAAAGCTATATATTTGCTCCTACATGTAGGCATTTTAATTTCAACCAAGTTAATATTTATAAGCAGCTGTAGCAGCAGCTTACAAATATGCTTACATAATAACAAACGCAAATAACAGCAAAATAAAGACATGCCTCACTTCACTTGTCGCAGTAATCTATAATGTATAGGCAAGAATTGTAAATGCATGCTTAATGGAATTTTAGCATAATTTTTAACTCCTTAAGGAAGATTTAAGCATTGCAATAGTTTCTAGGTCGATTACATTAAATTTTAATTTAATTTTTAATTTGGATATTGTTTTATATCACAGGTCTACACCATGCAGTTTCAATGGGCACGATAGATTCACATGCCAAACTAACTTATTCTAGTCAAACTGATCGAAATTATGATTCTGAAGATGAAAATACGCATCGCAGAAGATTAAGACACACCTCATCAACTGAACTCTATCCAAAGGCATCACAATACTCCAAGGGAGATATAAGAGAACAGGTATTTTCACCTTCCATAGTGTCTTAATATTTTTTGATAAATATTTTCAATTTACTGTTTTTAATTTCAGTATTGCTTAACGGATCGCCAAGTAAATACTATAGAGCGTTCAAGACGTGAGAAATTTTTTGGTTGCTTGTCACGACGCAGTACTAACCAATCGTTTTTGGGTGGTTGTGTGGGTAGACGCATTCCGTCAGATGAAAATCTAGCTCCTTACACTCCCTTCTATAAATACTCACGATACAATCAACGATATCCAACCACTGCTGACGATATGAACTTGGATAGTTCCTATTTTCGTAGGCAGCCAGCCTCGATTCTAAGTACCTCCAAAATGGTAGATGCCTCCACCGATAATCGTCAAAGTACTTGGATGGAGCAACAAAAACAGCAGCAGCAACATGCATACAATAACTATGATACAATTAGCTATATCAACGATAAAGGGTAACTTTTTTGAATTTTAATAATAATTAGAAATACTCTTGATGATTATGAGATCTAGTTTATCTTGCTTAGATTATTAATTATTTTTTTGACCAATTCTATTTATTTTAGCTCTTATCACTGCCCTTCACATATTGGATTAAATACAGGATTGCAGCAACATGCAGGACCACCAACTACTCCTAGGTCAGTTATCTCCCTTTCTATCTGTCTCTTTATTGGTCGATAAATTTGGAATTAAATTATTATTTCTTTGCACAACTATTTTTTTTAGCAGAACTAAACATGTGAGTTTTGCCCGCTCTCATACTCTTACCTCGTTCGATGACTTTAACGTGGGTTTTCGCTCTTCGGGTCGCATGAAAACGGCCCAGTCCCAGGAGCGTTTAATTGGTGGAAAGAAACCGCTTGGACCAAGTGGTTCCTATTACGATACCATACCCATATGTGGTCCACCTATCACTGCCATAATGGGCTCTAATTCCACCGTACATATGCTGCCTCAGGCTACAGTTCCTGTTCACCAAATTGGACACACACACCAGCACCACATGGGACACATACAGCCCACTTACGTATCCACTTATGTACCCGAACAGCATGTACAAACCCAACAGCCGACAACCATTATGACAGCTATACCTTTAATGGACGATATGTCAGCCATGAATATGAGTTCAATAGTAACTGGCGGTATGTCTGTCTTGCCACCTCCGAGCCCTGAGGTAATAGTGGTTGAAAAAAAATTTCGTAACGCCATGAAGACGCAGGCCACACAAACAGATGTTCGAAAAGAAAAATTTGAAAAGAACTTGGCTTTGAGTCCCCGAACTATACATCGTGTTAAGGTGGTGTCGCAAGGTGCTCAGACAAATGGTATGCAAAATGGTAAAGCCTTGGCCAAAAGCTTATCTCAGATACCTTATGATAGCTGTCAGGTAGACGCCACCTCAAATGCTTCTGGAGTCGATCATGAAACTTTACAGCGCACTCAATCCGAAGAACCGCCGAAATCTCCTTTGGAGAGTAATTTTCCTTACTATCAACCTCCTCCTCCATTGGAATATGATACCAACCATGAGCTGTACTGTCAGCCCAAAAGAGAACACATTATCTTTCAAAAAGAAGATTCATTTTCTTATGAAAGCAACAGTTTGCCACGGCGGACCTGTGGTTTTCGCTTAGACACCGACTTCCACAGTCTGCCTAGAAGAGATATGCACAATGTTCAAGATGTTTGCAAACACATAACTGAATGTTCCGAACTAATGGCTGACGGTTCCTCAGATTTTACATCTGACCTCTTACCGCCTCCGCAAGAATATTGTCACAATGATGACGATGATTCCTTGGATACTACGCAAACATTTCCAAAAGAATATTTGGATACTAGTCGACGCAAATCCATGCTTGTTACCATGGAGCCTGAACACGATACGCCTTTTCGCAGAGATGATATAAGACGGCAATCTATGCCGGTCTATGTTAAAAAGGAGAAACTATTAGATTTAGACTATACTGCAGCAAAAGGATCACGGCGATTTTCACGTAAATCTTTTAGAGACGACATGTCGGATGAAAAAGAAATTATTATAGACTTTAAGCCGTACATTAAATCCGATTTTCAAATTAAACCCTTTCGTAAGAAGTTGGCAAATAAACTTGCTAAGAACGAAGAGCCAGATGATTTCTATGATCCAAGAGAACCTTTAGATTCTTTTTCTGCTGAAAGTGATCACAGCGATGATCTAACTCAGCAAAGGGATCCAGTATATGAAAACATACAAACTTGTATGTGTAATATACCGGACGTGCAAGAAGCTGAATGCAGCGAACAGGAAGAAAAAGATGGTAGAGGTTCTGGAATTTCAGCACCACCCAGTCCACTAAGAGAAGAGCTTATAGGTCATGCTTCTACCTATCCGTCTTCGGATTCATTGGCCAATGATGCAACACGAGATCACTCAGATGGTCATTGGAATGAATCTGAGGTAACGGTATTAATGGCAGAGCATCGATCGGAGGCATCCTACAATTCAAATCTTCTACTAACACCCTCTACAAAACGTAAACATCTATTATTGCAACATCAACAAAGAAGTTCGGTTGATACAGATGCTTTGGATCTTGAAGAACAATTTACTGATCAAAGTCCCACATTTAGCCAGGCTTCTATGAGTATGAAATCACGTTCTCCGGTAACGCCACAAAATGAAAAGGAATTAAAACTTCAGGCTATAGGGCAAATAAAAATGATTTCACCTACAATTGAGATAACACCTTCAATTGCAACAAATTCAACTTTGACAAGGCCTGGAAGCAAAACTTTGGTAGCCTCTCCCAGGAAAAGTATAACAACTCCGCAGAAAGAGCAAAGAAGGTAAAATTTTCCTAACAAATATTCAGAACGATTAACAAAACTAATTTGATATTTTAAAACTTTGATTTAAGATTATCGGAAATTTCATTGGGTATGTCGTCCATGACTGATATACCAAAGAGTATTACTGGTAATGCGGACAATTCAGAATGTAGTACCAATACAAATACTGAGGAATATGCTACTTGCACTGATACTTCCAGGCGTACGCCAGGTATGAGGACAACCTTAACCACTATCACTACAAGCTCATCATCAACTACACAAGTACCAGGTTTGAATACAAGACAATCATTACTTAACTACTTACTAACTGTATCCATGTCAAATTCAAACGTTAATAAGAGCACGATTTTTTATATGCTCGATAATTCTAGACTATAGTGGATTTTAAACATTTAAGATAAATTTTATTTGTGATAGAAAATGGCAGTCATTTTGATTTAATCAAATCCTTTGACACATTATTTATTAATTTTTATTTAAATTATTGTCTTAGATTGTGTGATACGTTTTTTTGTTGTTTTAAATTTAGTAACAAAATTAGGATGCATCCTGATTGTCATTTATTTTTATTTTTAATTTTTTTGTGGCCATAATAGATGGTAATTGATGTTGTTGCTTGATGTAAGATGATGCTTTGAGCGAGCTAAATAGCCGCTTAGCTTGGAATGTCTGTATGTTTATAAGAAATTAGATAAATGTTTTGTGGTTTTTTTACGCATAAATTAATTATAGATTTTTATTTTTGTTTAAATTAAGCTTCCACACAAAGCTCTCAAATGGACAAAAGTCATGGTGAGTCTTCCTTCGAAAGCGCTTCATCTCTATATTCATCCAAAGCTGAAATTTTGACAGAGGATATATTGCAAACTGTGGATTCACGCAGAGGATCGAAATCCAGAATAGAATTGAATTTAAATTTACCGTTGACACAAATCGATGTTTCTAAAAAATCACCAACCCACTCTGTGAGTAGCACGTCATCGGGTAGCTATAATGTGGGTGTTGAGGGAAAAACACCAGAGACAGAAAAAGTATATCCTTCTACAATGAAAACCAGTTCATCTCCTTTAGCCCACAGGGCTGGTGAGCCTATGCGTATTAAAATGGAGTCTGTTTCGGATGATGAACAGAGCGAAATTGGCTACTCCTCCTCAGGATACTATGAGAGTCCGCATGATGAGGAATATCAGAAAATCAAATCACGTAGATATCGCCAAGAGGAAGATCGTAAACGTCGAAAAACTACTATGAAAATCGATATAGAAAAGGAGAATATGCGTGCTTTAACCAGCCCAATTAAAAGGGAACAATTGAAAAAGTCACCTGAAAGACAAAAGTTTTCCAATGCTTTGGCTGAATCGACTAGCCCTATAAAGCTCAAACGTTTCCGTCCGAAAATACGTCGACAACTTAGGCGTTCTTCACGTGATGAAAGTATACCCAAACAACGCAAACCAAATGCAATTACGCTTTCGCCCCAGGGAAATACGGAAAAACTTCTAGATGCCAGCATGTCAGCGATGATATCACCGAAAACACCACCCCCATGCCAAAACGCGGAAGTAGAAATTACAAGCCAGTCTCATCAAATCAAAGAACAGCCCATTACAAAAGTTTCAACAACTTTAGCACCGACTTATGTAAAGTCAGCTTCGGAGACCTGTCAATTAAAAGCCAAATCAATTGAGTCCCTCAACCGTTCTGTATCACCTGGTTCCGACTCTGTATTCTATAGTGAAGCCGATGGCAACAATGCTGAACTTAATAGTGGTCACTGCTCTCACTGTGGCAAAGAGGTGGAGGAGCAAAGCGTAGTTTGTGGCGATTCGGTAGAATCATTACCTTTTATAGACAACGAACCGGATATAGTCAAGCCGCCGTCCGATTTTGCCGACTCGCCAGTAACCAGCAAAACACCACAGAGGTTGTATAAGAAAATGGATAAACGCTTTAGGTCCGAAGAACGTTATCACAATGAGCGAGGGCGACATTATAGGAACAGAAAGGAGAACATAAGAGCTAAGGTAAGCTGATAATAGTAATAAGTACAATAAAAAGTGAGTTACTACGATTCTTATGGAAAAATAAAATTTTAAAAACTTTTACTTAAAAGAATTTTTGTGGACTTTTAACAATTTAGGTTTAGGTGAGATTGCCAAGAAGCTTTATTTACTCTGAACGAATCTTTCTACGTATTAAACTTTTAAAGATATCACGTAAAGAAACAACTCATTTATTTTTTTGTCTTACTACTGTTTTTCATTTCGTGAAAGTTTAGCAAATTTAATTAAACATTTTTGGTTAAAAGTATACAAAATTTCGACTCGTTTATCACGTGTAAAAAAAAATAAATCACTTGAAATTTTGTCAAAAGTCTACAGAGTTGGTTCTTTGACTTAATCGAAAGTTAAATTAAATAATTTCGTAGTATCCATTAAGAGTTTCAGCCTAGAGAAACATTTTTTAAGGGTTAAATTTTCGGAGCCACTGTGTGTCACTTATCGGGTTCCCATTTTTAACAGATATTAGCGAAATATTTTTGCAAATTTTAAGAAATTTTGTTTAGCTTTCTGAAAAATAAATATGATGCTAAAACTTTTCACCACCTAAATCAAGTTAAAATTAATTAAATAATTAATTAATTTATTTTTTTTTGGTCTAGAGCGAAGAAAGAAATCAAGAGTGCAATAAGAAAACCACAACAAATTTACGACCAGCCGGTTCAAGTCCTTGCATACTGCCAGAAGTTTCAAATGAAACTAAACAACAAACCGTTTATGTAGGACACTACGAGTGCGCCCGTTACACTCGTTTAACCGATTCCGATATATGGGCTCAGCTAGATCATCAGTCATTAGGTGAGTTAAAGAAATTCCATGGGGTGTTTAAAGTTAATTTTTTTTATTCCTACTAACATATTTAAAAATTTTTAGAAAAAAGTCGCGGAAGACGTTCATCCACCGAATCGGAAAAAAGCTTTTATTCCAAATACCAAGTCATACTACATCGTTTGGTGCAGAGACGTTGTACTTTAGAAATGTATCAACGGCAAAAGAATGAGACCTTTGGTAAGACTTTTTAGTTTTAAGTTTTTTTTAATTCAAATCTCGCACACTGGTACAATTGTAATATCAACTAAAAGAACAAATAGCGGCGAGCGAAATAGTTTAAATACCCAGTATTTTGGCGCGTGTTTCTAAATTTGGAACTTTATGTTAATGAAACACGAGAGCGAGTATACCAAGGCGAAGAGTGTGTGATAGTTATAGAAGAGAAGGAGAGTGCAAGAGAGACAAACGAGTCATATGAACTAATAAACTTTATCAGTTTTATTATTAGTTGTTATTGTTGTTGCAAGAGCACAAAACTATTTCTTTGCATGAAAACACTAATAGTATAGTGAGGCCTTTTCGACATTTTTATTACCTGCGAAATGTAGTCATCATCATTCTTACGCATAGGGCACAGTCAGCAGACAACTTGATATAGTTTTAAAAATATAACAGAAAAAAAAATAAATACAAGTTTAATTTAGCTAAAAAAAAAAAAAAAATAAAAAAATAAATAAAAAGAAGAAAAACAAAACAAAAAACTCATGTGAAAGACTTCAGATAAACTAAATACAATTTAGAAAATTACATGATTACCGAACTATTACAACAACCTCAGCCAGCGGTGAGAGTAACTAGAACACATTGTGCTAAATTCAGTTGAAGACATCAAATCGGCAAAATGTTGGGTGCGTAATTTAAAGAATTGTACATCGAAATAAATAGTATTGGGACACGACTTTAGCATTCAATTTTAAACGAAAATCTTGACCTACGTTTTGTTATTTTTTTATTTATTTCCCTGTTCTAGAATTGATCACTTCAAATTCGGCACAAAATTCGCTAAGGCGAAGGTTAGAAGAAATTTTAAAGTTAATGTTGTTAGTGTGGGCCAGAGAAGGTCATGTACTATCGAAACTAACACAGGGAGAATATGGTATTTGAACTCTTTCTAAACACAATCAGAATAAAAAATACACAATTTTTAATTCATTTTCATAGTTGATTATTAAAAAATTTTTATAATTCAGGTGTGGATAAGACAGTTGTGGTGAAAAGTGATTCTGGAGAATTTGGTTTTCGTATACACGGCTCTAAACCGGTGGTAGTGGCGGCCATTGAACCCGATACACCGGCTGAAAGTTCTGGCCTCGAAGTGGGTGATATAATTATTTCGGTAAATGGTGTTAGAGTTTTAGATAAACATCATACGGAAGTGGTAAAAATAGCCCATGATGGTTGTGAAAAATTAGAATTGGAAGTGGCGCGTACTTTGGGCGTTCTGATGAACGAGCAACAAGAACCACCGATACAAGTCATATACAGTGGCTACTTGTGGCGTCAAAGTGGTCAGGCCAAAGGTTCGCCCAACACCAAAAAGTGGGTACAAAGATGGTTTGTTTTACGTTCAGACAATTGTCTATATTACTACAAGACTGAAGAGGTATGTTTGCTGAAAAAAGTAATCTAAATATTTACATTTAATCTTCTCTTTATTTTTCATTTTCTTCCATAAAAAGGATACTCAACCTGTGGGTGCTATGATTATGGCCAATCATATTGTTGAATCATGTCCGCCTAAAATAGGTAAACCGCATGCATTTAAGGTAGATTCAGGAGAAGGTATACCCATGTATGTGGCTGCTGATAATGAGGAATTAGCCAAACGTTGGATAAATATATTAAAAAAAGCAGCCAATCAAGACAATGCCTGGTTGGATAAAAGGCAAGTTGGAGGCAAAATTTTGATTTTTAGAAACAAAAAGTTTGTTATAATTTAACTATTATTTTAGTGCCCGCAATCTATACAAACAACCCAACTGCATTTTACGGCCCGATTGTTTTGGCTACTTAATGAAATTGGGCTCCAAATGGTGTGGCTGGTCGAAACGTTATTGTGTTTTAAAAGATGCCTGTTTGTATTTTTTTCAAGATGTTAATTCAAAATCAGCTTTAGGCAAGTTTTTAGTTAATCTTTAATGTAACATGACATAACAAAGTGATTTTTTCTTAACTAAAGGCATGGTCTGTTTGCATGGCTATAAAGTTTCATCAATGACGGCTGCTGCTTCGGGTAAAAAAAACTCTTTTGAAATTGTACCACCTGAACCGAAACTAAGGCATTATTATTTCTACACCGAATCCGAAATGGAGAAAAAAAGGTGAGTTTGTAACGATATAAGGTCTTACTTTTAAACAAACCACAAAAAGTTTTTAACGTTTTGTAAATTTTCTCTTAAACTTTTGGAGAAATCAAAATAACAGAAATTGTTTAAAATATTTAAATTAATTAGTAAATTAATTTTAATATTATAACTCTTTCCTAATAAGTCGTAGCAAGACGGGGATTACTGTAAATAAATTATAGTTCTTTTCATGAAAAGACCTTTAACTTAAGTTTCTAGTCTGTAGAAAATCGAAAAAAAAGAAGTTTAAAAGAATTCGAATTAATAATTTCTTTTTTGCGTAATATCTCTTAAAAATGTACATATAGAAAGATGCCGATGAGTGTGAATGAAGCGTCTGGAAGACAAAGAAGAAACTTAAAAATTTATTTATCTTGACTTAGAATGATTTGTGTAAAGATAAACAGATATGTTTTGTGAAGATTGTATAAAACTTTGAGTAGTTTTCGAAATTTTTTACTTAACAATTTTTTTTTCTTATTCGTCACATCTAAATGGCATTTAGAATGATTTTCTCACTTATTATTAAAACTCCAAAGAAACATATAAAGTTTTTTAGGAAATCATAACCCCAATAGCAAAAATTATTTTAATTCGTTTAGTTTTTTCTACCGGACCCATTTGCTAAATTCTTAGCAAGAACTGTATCGCATATATTTAGGTAAATGTATTAATTTTAATTCAATCAATAACTAGTTTGATAAAAACCAAAATCAAAATTAAAAAAAAAATTGAGGGTTTTTTTACCTGTTCAATAAATTTTTATACTGATCAATATTATACTGCGTCTTGGGTAAATTTGTTATTTTGGCCTTAGTAGTTTAGACGTATGAATGTTTTCCACAGACAAACATTCAGACACAATTCAAATGACTCAAAATGTTATATTATTGAAATTTGGTCCTATTATTTATACAAATAGGAATTAATTTAGCCGAAATATCATCAAATAAAGGCGATGGTCATAATATAAGAGCAATATAGTGTAGTATGATTGGATGATATGATTGCAGTAAAATCATAAAAGGGTTTAAAGATATCATTATACGTTTAGTTGAAATATTATGCAACTATCAGGACCCGAACCTCTTTGCTGGCCCTAAAAAAATTTTTACATTAATTATTTATGAGATGAATTTTATGTATAAGGTTATCACTCTACCTTCTTAATAGGAAGTTGTTTTCAAAATTAGCTCGTACTGAATTTAAGCCAATAACAATTTTAGCTTTTTTAAATTTTGCACCAAATTAATTTTTTTCGCATGCTCTCATCTTATCGATTTTCATTTATAATTCTGCAAATATAACGTTACGGGTCTGATAGTATTTTATAATATTATTAAAAACTAAGACAAATCGAAACGATCTCCAATTTATAATAAATTAAAAAAGTAGGCGTGGTAAATTTTTTTTTCCATAAAAACTTAAGTTGGATTATAACTAGGGTTGCCATTTCTATTTTTTAAAAAAAGAGGACGTCAGCATACAAAATGTAGGACATTTGCCCAAAAAAAGAGGACACATTTAAAAAAAATTAAATTTGATAAAATTAACGACGCCATTTAAAATACAAAAACAAAATTTGTTTTAACGAAAAAACTTTATTTACAAAAATACAAACTTAACATATCATTCTGATTTAATGGTTGAAAATAAAAACAAAAAAACAAAAATTTCTTGCATTCATTATAAGGAATGTACACTTTTAAAAATTTTACATATATTTTTCAACACTTCAAATTTTAGCCAATATATTACCATCGCATCTCTTCAAATATTTGTAAAACTCTAGGCAATCCATATCAAAATTATAAACCCTTAGTATATTTTTTGTTTAAGACCCTGTTCTATATCTGGGAAACAAACTTTATGAAAACACACAACTGACAAGCAGACCCCTTTGCCGATCTTTTTAAAAATAAAAGACAAGTTAAAATAGGCCATTTCGATAAATAGCGACAATTAAGGATAATAAAACTAATTCTGTACAAAGAGAAGTTTTAAATTTTTTTTTTTTATACATTTTGTGACCTGTGATTTAAAGTTTGAATGTAAGGAAAAAACTTCAGAGAAGGTGCAAAAAGCCGGACAACCCCGGACATTTGCTAAAAAAGAAGTAGGACAGCCCCGGATGCCCTAAAAAAGAGGACGGTGTCCGGGGAAAAGAGGACGGATGGCAACCCTAATTATAACAAACATTCAAAGGTAGCGAAACCGGTGCAATAATGTGATTAACAGAGAACGACAATTGATATTTATTCATATATATATGTATATTATATTAACAATTAACGACTAATCTTAAGTTTCGCTGGCTTTTTGCAGTTTTTTAAGTTTTGCGCTTTGCTGTGTTCTGACATATATAGTGAAAAAAAATCATGAAGAATATTTCACTTCCGCCCTATTTTTTTTAGGGGTATTTTTTACGATTTTCTAAAACGAAGTCAAAAGTTAACATTATGTGGGGCAGGAAGATTGTTAAAATGTGCAGAAAAAATATTTGCCTTAATATTTTCTACAGAAATGCTGAACATACCCTGGTAATCACATACCATAGGTGTGATAATTTAACAGAACACAAAAATAAAATTTCTATATAATGTATTAAGTCGAGGACTCAGGAAATAGATTTTTTTTATATTTTCTGTCAAACCCACGAACCTGTATATCTCTTTGAACGAATCTCGTTTGCTCGTTCCCGCAGATCTAATGACGTGATACAGTTAAGACATCGAACTTTGGTATCAGACTGGCAGTTTTTTATACATTCAATTCGTCTTTGGAACTCCTTACCTACAAACATTAAAATTTTAAGCAATGCTGGCCCTTAAGGAACATTTTTCCTAAATGTAACAACTTTGTTTTATTTTATTTTTTTTTCGTAATTCTATTTAATTATAATTTGTATTATTATTATTATTTCTTGCTTGTGATTTAAATTATGTTATTTTTTCCTTTTTCAATTATTTGTCATTACGATTAAATTTAATTTTAACTTATGTCTAATCCTGCACTCTAATTATAAGGCTTATAGTCTTGTTGTATGGGATATCGAAATAAATAAATAAATAAAAAATAAATATTGTTGATATTAGGTATATTGATTGTGCTTACCTTTTAAATTATAAAATTTTATAGTCTTCTTTCAAATTCTTTGTATATTTTCTACATATTTTAAAAGTCTTAACAAAAAAGAAAATCATTTAGAAACGTTTCATAATTTGATAGCGTCGCTACCATATCATAGTTGTAACTAACATTTTCTTAATATTATATTAAACTTATAAATGTGCTAAAATTTCTGCAATTGGATCACAATATGTTTGTCTTAATCATTTTGTTAATGATATTATTTTTAAGAACAACCAAGTCGAAAGTGTCGCGATACATTAGATTATAAAAATTAAATAAATACTCTAATATCGTGACGAAATAAATTTTGAATTCAAAATAAACTATAATTTGTTTGCGACTAAGCTGATATTGTTATTAAGAATTTAACATGATTGTCGTAATTTTTTTTAAATTTGTATTCTCATTACAGGTGGATTTCTGCTCTTGAATACTCGATAGACCGCTGGATTAAATCCGGGTAACTAAGGTTGAAAACATTACCCAAAACAATACACAGCACTAGAAAGAAGAGACGTAGTTTTAGTTACTTTATGGAATAGATAGTCATTTAAAAATGTTAGTCAGCACGGTATTGAATAGAAACACTTCCTACACTTGTGACATGCAAAAGCTATGAAAAAGCACCACATGAACAACTTGTCAGCTGATGCTGATAAATGATTTTTTTCCCTTTACCAACAAACAAGAAAAAGAGTAGAGATTAATGCAAAAATCATTAAAAAGAAATGTTAAAACCAAATATTACACCGGCATGTAATAATTATTAAGATTAATAAACAAAAAACAAATAATTGCAGTTCAAAATTTAAAAAAGAATACAAAAAAACAAATTCTACATTTAGCATAAAAATACCAAAAGAAAATTTAAATAAATTTCAAATTTACATAAAATAAAATTCCCTAGATTATTAAAAAATTTTGAGAATATTCCGTTAAATAGGAAAAAAAAACAGATAAATGAAAATTAAAAATGGAAAAATGAGTATAAAACTATTATTAAATTACTAAAAATGAAATGTATATGTGTATTTATTATTAAAACAAACACACAAAATAAGAAAAAATATACAAACACATTAACACACGGCCATAAAAAAAAAAAAACATTTAAAAAAATGTGAAAAAAAACTTAACTTTATTTATTAAACAATGGAAACATTTAAAACTGATTTTTGAAACAAAAGTTTATTTACTAATTTAAACAAATAATAATAATAATAATGAGTTTTTGAAACTTCACACACTCAACAACAAGAATGTTTGCAAAATTAAATTTTTTTATATACAAATAAACAGATAATATAGTATTTAATTTATTAATTTAATTAAACGATTTTGTATACAGCATACATATACGAAACCATTTATATACATACTGATACATTTAAATATACATAAATACTTAAGAGTACAATGAGGCGGTTTAAACAAAAGCTTTTTCTTTGGTGCTTCAAAGTCTAAGCGGAATATAAATTATTACGATTTAAACGAGTGTTTTAAATTTCGAAGTAGAAAAACTAGATTTTATGAAAAAAAAAAAACAATTTTAAAGTTGCTCCAAGACAACTCTTCTATACCCTACACCATAATATACATTCATATGTGTTTCTTTTAGAATGATTTTCGAGGGTGAACCTTATTAAAAGCGACGATCAAATTTATGCCCATAAAAAGTTCGTATAGTTCGTAAACTTAAAAATTAAAAAACAAGTAAAATAAATTCTCAAAAATCTTTCTCAACCATATGCATTTATATTCCACTTTAGAATTTTTAAAAACCCAAAAAAAAAAGATTTTTTATAAAACGCTACGGAGTACATATTTATTTATTATTATGATTATTGTTGTTTAGAATTGTTCAATATTTATTTAGTTTTATTTTTGTTAATGTTTTCGTTTTTTTTTTAATCCCATTTGTTTATTTATTATATAATTCATACATATATATTTTATTAAAAAGTGAAAATAAAACAAAACAATTAAAAATGTATTTTTGTTTTTAATAAACAACTATAAAGGTAATACATAATTATTTTTATCTTAAACTTAAAACAAAAAATAATGAAAATAATTTTATGTTTTGTTCGACTTGGGCAACAAAATAGATGTTCAGCAAAATACCATTATTTATCATTCTGACCCACTGTGCTACAAGCCATAATTACTGTAATTTTGTTTTATTCGCAAAAGCTTGACAAAAAATCATTTCTAAATAATACTCAGCAAAAGAAATCTATGACAAAAAGATAAATTTACAGGGGTTTAACTGGCGACGAAGTAATTAAATTTAAAGCATCCGCTGTTACATGAGTGAATTTTGTTCGTTTACATGAATTGTATAAGATATTTTGCATTATGTTGAATTCATTTTTAAGCACATCATTTATGACAAATTGCTTCGCCTTTAGAGACTCATTTAGAATTATTGCTTTTACACGAATAATTTAGAAGTGTTTAAAATGTAATTCGCTTTGCACTCTTCCATTTTTTTTTGCTGGGTTATAATAAAAAAAAAAACTATTTCTTATATCAAATATTATATTTTCCGACTGCAAATTTATTACCGTTCATTTTATTATAGAGCATTTGGTGCTACTATTTTATTATAATTAATAATAAAACCACTTTATTGAATGACATTTAGATATTTTCGGTCAACACGAACCACAAACATTTTGCGACCATTATTAAAAGCTTAAGCTTAAATGAAAAGCAACAACAAAAGAAAATAATAAATTTTATTTCTTTTCTCAAACACCTTTTTTGTCTTTTATAGGCCGCATTAATTAAGTTTAAATACAGGTAGTTTTATGACAAACAAAGCAACAAAGCATGTTAATAAAAAAAAGCAGTAGTAATTAAAACTTTTGTTAAATTTAAATGTTGGCAAATCTCAGATAAAACACAGACGACAAATCGCAAAAAAGAAATATGAAAAAATTCAAACACTCACACTGACATCAGTGTAAAGTAGACAAAAGGTTTTAAAATTTCTCGCACACAACTAAACAAAAGAAAAAAAAAAGTAAGTAAGAATGGTATATTTAGCCATCCCGAATCTGGTAATACCCTTCACGATCATGTGCACAGGTGAATCGTTCACACCGTAGCTTAGCCGGGATTTAATGTGATACGCCATTTTGGATTTTCTTTATCGCCATCTTTGATTATACCAAGGCATATTTATTGCAGTTCGGAGAGAATGTTTTTGTTTATATTTTTTTTTTTATGAAGTTTGACATTTGAAATTAATTAGAAAAGAAAGAAAATTGTTTTTTATTTATTCATTTTGACAGCTGAAATTTAAAATAAGTGATGAAAAAAACAAGTAAGAGCGCTATATTCGGCCATTCCGAATCTTATATACCCTTCACAACGTGTAGTCATGCAATAACAGTAGTTTGTATCACCATTCCCCATATGAAATACGTACATACATATAAAAAACATACATATATAAAAACATTCCATTGTAAAATTATAAATTTACGTATGTATGTTAAAAAAAATAAAAAAAAAATTTAAAAAAAAAATTTTAACAAAAATAATTGAAATATATATCTATCTATCTATCTATATATATAAAAGTGAAACTCTGTGTGTGTGTGTGTGTGTGTGTGTGTTAGCTATAATTTATTTATTTAATTTATTGTCTATAGATAATAATCCTGACTCTGAAACTGCAAAACCGATCGGGCTCAAACTTTGGTAAGTTGTTGTACACATACCGGGGACTGTTTATGGGTGAAAAAAGTGGGCGGGGCCACGCCCATAAAAAATTAGTTATCAGTTTTAGCTACTTGCACTTGACCGATTTTTCTGAAACTTTGCACACATATTGAGCTGTCAGGACTAAATAATTTCGTGATTAGAAAAGTGGGCGGGGCCACGCCCCTAAAAAAGTTTTAATTTTGAGGTACTTGCACTGGACCGATTTTTCTGAAACTTTGCACACATATTAAGCTGTCGTGACTTTATAATTTTGTGATTAAAAAAGTGGGCGGCGTCACGCCCATAAAAAAAGGGTACAATTTTGAGGTACTTGCACCAGACCGATTTTTCTAAACTTTGCACACATATTGAGCTGTCATGACTAAATAATTTTGTGATTAGAAAAGTGGGCAGGGCCACTCCCATAAAAAAAATTTTAATTTTGAGGTACTTGCACTGGTCCGATTCTTCTGAAACTTTGCACACATATTGAGCTGTTATGACTTTACAATTTCGTGACTAGAAAAGTGGGCAATGCCACGCCCATAAAAAAATTATAATTTTTAGGTTTTTGCACTTGATATTCAATTAAAATTCAGAATGCATTTCGATTCATTAAGGGGCGTAGCAACGCGCGCCGGGTTTGGCTAGTAATAAATATAAAGCAAAAAAAAAAATAATAAAAAAAAGTAATAAAAATATAAGAAATATATTAAATAAAAAAATAAAATTAAATAAAAAAATAAAATAAAATAAAATAAAAAAAAATTATAAAAAACAAGTAAGAGCGCTATATTTGGCCGTGCCGAATCTTATATACCCTTCACAACGTGTAGTCATGCAATAACAGTAGTTTGTAACACCATTCATCCCATATGAAATACGTACATACATATAAAAAACATACATATGTATATAAAAACATCCCATTGTAAAATTATAAATTTACGTATGTATGTTAAAAAAAAAAAAAAATAAAAAAAAATAAAATGCAAAAAAAAAATAAAAAAAAAAATTAAAAAAAAATTATTAAAATATAAATAATAAATATAAAACGAAAAAAAAAATAAAAAAAAAATAATAAAACTATATATAATATATTAAATAAAAATAAAAATAAAATTAAAAAAAAAAATTTAAAAAAAAATAAAAAAAATTTTTTTTTGGCTCAGCTGGGATTCGATGCCACGTTTTCTCTAACCAGTATACACGTATGTATGTATGTATGTTGTTGTTGTAATGTTGTTTTTGTGAAAAAAAAATCGAGGTGGTCGTGGGTTTTTGCTCATATCTCAGTTGTTTATGAACCGATGTTTCTGATTTTCAAAATCGATCTACTCCCGAATATTTCTATTATTTGAATACCTCACCCGGGTCCATGCGATTTCGGGGGGCTTCAAAAAGTTGATTTCAAAATACACACGGACAGAGCGACAGACTGACAGAGCTTAATCGACTCCCCTATTCATAAGCTTTCAGAAAATATATACTTTATGGGGTCGGAAATGAAAATAGTAGAAATTTCACACGGAATGACAAACCTATATATACCCTTTTTCACTGTGTGAAGGGTATAATAATCAGCTGACGAAACAGGAGTACCTGATGAATAAATATGCCTTGGGTAATACCTTATATTAAAGTACTAACATGGTATACATCTTTGTTTTAAAAATGCAAGAGTTTAGAATAAAAAAAAATCAGAAATAGTCAAATGAAAAATGTATTTTTAAAAATTAGGTTTAAAAGTGACCGAAGCAATAACACAGTAACGATTATGAAATTTTTTTATGATGACAATTTAAGTAGGTCGTAGTGCTCTAGTGTATAAATGCTATATAACTGTAGTTAACAACGGGAAAAATATTGTATCTCATAAGAAATTAAAGTTGCAGTAAATAATGATTAAATCAAGCCACCGTAGCTGACAACCAGTAAAATATAATGCATGTGAAACAAACTACTAATGAAGCGCTAACGTATGAATCTGTGGATGAATGGTGTGATGAGGTGGCTTTTATATTATGATTGCGTTACACATTATATCAATTTACCATTGAGAGTCACAAAAAGCTCCTTCGAAGTATATTTTTATTAAGACATAAATTTCAAAAATTGCCTCGATAAGCCATTTATAAATAAATATCCGTATTAGGTCAAGTTTAGATAAATTATCTGTTATTCAAAAGATTTCTCAAGACATTGTGTGCAATACTAAGATTAAGGCCTTTTCATTTGTGCCTGTCACTTAGAATCTGCTTTCTTTCCTTAATTTTTTGTAATAAACCTGAAAACAAAATCTTAATTTCCCATTAAAATGCTTTAATTAAGTGAACTGATCACTTGAAGACCGTTATAAAAAAAGTGAAACAGTGTTAATTTATCTTTTTTTTTTTGTTTTTGTTTTTTAATTTTTTGCCACTGTATAAAAAAAGACATTTATTTTATTCAGATGTATCATTAGCAACCAAATAAAATCGTTTTAAGACAACAACACTAACAGCAGCAACAACAAAAAGACGGTTGATTTAAGCCCACAAAACGACAAACATTAATATTTAAACGATTTAAATGTATGTATGAGAGAATCAAGTCAGTTGAACAATTTGCATTTGATGGTTTGTTCATTTGTTCGTGTGTAGGTTGAAATGGTTGACTGGTTATAGCTGCTGTTGCTGTTTTCAAGTTGTGTGCATACGATTAAATAAAACAACTACAACAATGACTACAGCAGCAAAAACAGAAACTGGCATTATTTTATTAAAAAAGTAGTAGCCGTATGTAGTAAGTAGTTAGTTAGTTGTTGGATGTTAAAAAACAAAAATAAATAAATGAATAAAAATTGGTAGTTGGTAGGAAGTAAGTTGTATGACGAGTAGCAAAAAGCATCATCAAAAGCCATATAATAAATGTAATATGAATACGAACAACAACAACAACACCAACCACTACTACTACAACTACTACTCTCTACTCTATCTGCAATACAACTAAAACTTTTAAAAATGCTACTGCTATTGCTGCTGTTAATATTAAAACTATTCACATGTTAACATGTAACAACTAGTAACAATAATCAAACAGCTTTTTACTATTCATAAGATATTTTAAAACAACAAAAATGCACGTGTAACATGTAAGTTCGTTAGTTAGTTGGTGTATGTATGTGTATATGTTTGTTTTAAATTGTATCTGTGTGATACGAATAAATATTATTATGCAGAGAGTCAGTCAGTTTTATTCAGTAAGTTAGTCAGTCATGCACACACGACTACTCTACTTAACATAGAATATTTTATTACTTCTGTTTTTTCTATTTTTATTATTATTATTATTTAAGTAGTGTTAGTAATAGTTGTTCATAACACACACACACACGCACACGTTAGCGATGCATAGATATACACATTATAATAAAGATACGTTTTCAACAGTTGCAGCAGTAAAATGGTAGCAAGATTACAGTTTGATGTGCCTACTGACTGTTAAATCATACAATACGCCAAGCAAAAGCAACAACAAAACCATCATCCATAATAAAAGACCACTCAGAAAAAGAGTTACAAAAAAAAAAATATAAAAAAAACTGTTGCAAAAAATTGAAGAAAAAAAGATAAGCAAAAAATGATTTTCAACCTGAAATCCTGGCAAAAAAAAGTCGAACAAAAATGCTAAAAACAAAACGTAGCAACAGTGAGACTAAAAAGTGTTGGGAGATACTGTCAAAAGATAATTACAACTGCGATGGTTAACTGAAAAGTACTCTACTTTGGCAATTTAAAGACAAAAAATACTTAAAACAAAAATTATTTATGTTTCTTAAATCAAGTGGTCAAATCTAACATTTAGTAGAGTAACCTGTACTAAAAGTGGTGGTCAAAACAAGATGAGGCCATTTTTTAATACTTTTTTTTTAAAACTTTATTCGATATGTACAAAACAATACTATTATTGCCATAAACGTGCAATTTAAAAAATTAAACCTTAGGTCATCTTATCTTGAGTTTAGAAACTACTAAATTAACAAGAGTATTTTTTTCGACCGGAGCTACTGTGAGTCCAAATAAGAGTCCACTAAAATTTTTCAAAAACATCTTATCTTACTAGTCGACTTTTTCACCAAAAAATATTTAAAAAAAACAAGTCGTAGCGTTATCAGGTAATCGTTTATGTCCAACTGTTTATTTTACTCTTTTTTTCGAATTTTTTTGTTTATTTGTATTTTTTTTACCCTCACACACCATTACCGCGCGATTACACTCACAAAGAAAAAGGTAAAATAAATATAAAATCTAGCGAACAGTTAGTAGTAGTAGTTAAAATACAAGGCAATCATCATCATCATCATCACGGAGAAAACCAATGGAGCAATAAGTTGCTTTAACTCAGCCACAGTTCAAAGTGATGGGACTTTTAAATGATAATGTGTAAAAGGGGAGAAAAAATGTACTGCTGATTATGTTGTGCTATATATGTGACATTCTCCGAGAAAAGGAACCTAGTGTGTGAAAATGAAGTTTTGAGAAAAACGCATTTAAAGTTTTATAACGCATTATCACTGTGAACACAATCCTACAGTTTGGAGATGCGATATGGTTTGGTTAGTTATGATTGGGTGCCGACTTTGGTGACGGCATGCCTATGTGGTGACGTATTTTTTTCGCTTTTAGCGTGACAATACCTTTGCTATTGTTACTGCTCTGTTTGTTATGATTTCGATACTTGATTCTTAAGCCACAACCAGTGACCAACGCAACAACGTTTTAATGGGGTAAATAAATTTTTATCAGAAATCTAACTTATTTCATCTTATTCTACACCCTTTTAGGTTCCAAAATCCACTCTTAAGTCCAAACCCGTTTTTCGACACACTAGGTCCCTTTTATCGGAGAAGGTATAATTATATGTTATATATTCTTCTAAGCATATAAGTTTAGAATTGACACTTTGGAAAGTCACACAAAAAAAAACTTGGTTTGACGATTTAACTTTTAAGTTTAACATTAATTTCATTACACGCACAAAAAAGTCTAAAGGGGTATAATTGCCACTCCGAGGATGCCAATTGTGTCGCCAAGATGGCTGATAACATGATTAAAGAACTGAGTACGTAATACATTGATTGCCTAATTGGGCTCTGGACATGGTGCACCATCCAGCCGTATTAAAAGATTGTCCGAGGTTATATCTTTTTCCCATAAAGAGTTTGAAATCATGCCTCTATAGCATTCGTCATTGAATAAAATGGTGTTTTCGACAGCATATGCGGATGTATTAGCTTCCCGAGAATGAATTATGGGTCTTAATATTTCCAGATAAGCCATTTTTGGTTGTTAGAAATGCGTCTTGTCAGAAAAAATTTTTATTTGGTAAAATTGTATGTCCTTTTGTAAATTCCGTGAAGCACAGGCTATGAAGTCGTAACAAAATTAAATTACTTTTGAGTCAACAATACCTTGTAAAAAAGTAGTCCGAGCCCATTGTAAAATATTTTTATCATGATGGTTGGTAAAATGCCGTGTTGTTGAGATTGATAGCAAATCTATGTTCTTAGACTAAGTCTGCAGCTTACCGTTTGATGGACCATAGATATTTTCCACTATAAAGACAAGCCTTCGAACTTTTTGCACAAACTTGCGAATAAATACATTACTTGTATTTGAACTGTGTTTAGAATTATTGTGGCATTTAAAATCAGGAAAATCTACCATGGAAGAATGCCTGAGAAGGTACATCTGTCAAATTAGCTGTCATTTATTCAATTTGTTTGCGAAACGTGTGCAAATGATTTAATTGTTTTATCAAAATGAAAATTCTTTTATACAAAAATCATACTCAGCGATCATAATCTATGGCTGAATTGGTAAGTCAACAAACAAAATTGTCGAATTTGTGATGATACACAATAGCTCCAAGAGCGTCCAATACTTTCCAAAAAAGTCACTGCTTATTTTCGATTTTGGGCTGGTGACGTCAACGGCATGCGCTATAGGTCGATGATTACCAACTTATTTTAGCCTGAATAGGAGGACATTTGGACATCGACATTTGGTTTTATCAAGACAACCCTACAACTCATTCACATTGAACTTTTTGTACGAGCGATTTGAGAACATGGTCATCTCACATGGTGGTGACGTGAACTAGCCGCCGAGATCTTATGTTTTAACACCGTTTTAGGTTTTTCTTTAATTGCATATCTATGCGAGTAAGCGACAAATTTAAATTTGATCACCTGATCATTTTCCGTTGACCAAAAGTACCCTTCGTAAAAAATGTACTTTTAAATCTGTCATTTAAACTCACATGAACACACCGTTTTTTACTCTTTATACATAAAAGATAAAGAAATCAGACAGACGTTTGAGCAAACAGATAGACGGACGGACGGTCAAACAAACGCACACTCTTGAAATAAACCAGTTCATAACAAGTAAGTAAAATACCTTACGGCCAACAAAACAGGTATAATTATGAACACAAAATACAGACAAAAGAAAAACCCAACTTCTGAAAACTTATTGGAGATACAACAAAAATAAAGATCGCTAATAGAGAGAATGAGTGCAAATAGAGAATGATGGTAATGATAACAGGGAAAAAGAAAGAGAGTTAAATGAGAATAAGAATTTATCTAGATAAATGAAGGAAAGGTTTTCATTGTATAACAATGAGGAATATTGCCCCCCCAAATACAAATACTTACGGATTAGTCGTAAAGAGTTGATCGTTGGTAGCGCACCTGTAAATTTAAAAAGACGGAATAACGACGGATAAAAAATTTATGTTTTTTTTTTTCAAGAAACACCACTACATAGAAATTGGTGGTGTAAAAGTGTATTTGTGTAGTAGTAACGATGTTTTAATTTATGATAAAAATTATAATTTAAAATAAAATTTTCATTCAATTTATACAACCAAATCTCTTAATATATAAAAATAATAAATAAAACAGCAAAGAAAAATTCTTTTAAAAATAGTTAAAAAATGTTACAAAAATTCATCTATGATCTCGAAAAAAAATTTATAGAAGAGAAAAAATAAAACAACAAGTAAGTTCGTGTTAGAAAATGTATCTGTGTGAAACAGATTGCATATCTAAGCGAGTATATACATATGTGTGTGTATGTGTGTTTGAACAAGTCTATGAGTGCCAGTGTATGTGTGTGTGTGTGTCTAGTAAAAAAAATAAACGTTAAAAATATAACGTAGTCTACAATTTTTATATTGTGGCGTGTGGGAAGACATTGGGACTACTTGAGGAGCGTTTTGGTAGCTGCACTGGCTTCAGCTCCTATTTCAAAACAAAATGTAGAAAAACACATTTTAACTGCCGTCTTGTGTATGTAAAGGAATATATAAAAAAAAATCATAAAAAAATAAATAAATAAAATAAAATTTGGTTAGATGGATGGAAGCCTGGTCGTTGGGTAGGTTGGTTGGTTAGTGGAATGGATGGATGAATGGTTGGTTGCTTTGTTCGATTGGGTACCATACAAAGGTTCGTTGTTCTCTAAGCCTGGCCTGAGCAGCAACGTTAATAACACGTTTGTATGAACTGACAGACAATTGATCAGTTCTTCCGTCTCTTTGCCTGTTAAAACGTCACACTGTCGTTTTGGTGCTTGGCTGCTTGCTTCGTTTGTCGTTATGACGATTTAGTCATTTGCTTTTTTTCTGTTTGCCTGCTTGCCTGTTTGCTTTGCTGAAAGCATTAATGTTGTTCAAACATTCATGTTGTCTTTTCTAGAGAGTTTGTCGCTATCGTTTGCCTTAGGTATGCTTAAGATGGTAAAGACCTTTCTTGTTGTTCTCGTTTTGTTGTTTTTTTTTTGTTCGTCGTTTGCTAAGAGTACAGATATGATTTGATTTCTTCTTCTTTAATTTTTTTTAACGTTAACAAAAAATAATAAAAAAAAGAAGGCAACAAAGATGCATCTTTTAAAAATTCCATTCGTTAAAGAAAATTAACAGGTTTCATTTGAAAATTCTTGAACATTTTTTATGTGATTTTCTTTATTAAAATGTTGTAATAAAACGTTTTATAATTATTAATTTTAGAAAGGAGAACAAATGAAACACAATACTTAATTAACAACAAATATTAAGGAGAATAAAATTTACATTTAGAAAAAACTGTATTAGAAAATGCACCTAAATTTTAATTATTAATAAAAACTTAGACAAAACAATAAAATCACTATAAAAACCTACCAAAAATTTATTAAAACTTACAAAAACATAAATAGGTTTCAGATTACCCACTAAAACACTTACTTATGTATGAATGTTTGTAAGTACTTAAAGCTAATTTAGTACAATAAAAAGTACTAAAAGTGATTTGAATAAGAAATATGATAAAAATTAAATGATTTATTTCAAAGAGTTTAATGAATTATTAAATCAATACAAAATTATATTTTTTTTCTTTCTTAAAGTTATATTTTAACATTCAATAAAAGGGACAAAGTATTGCTTTCGAGCTCAGCAATCTGAGTGCGACAATTTCAAACAAATATCATTTGTTAGAGGTATGATCACATTAGGCAATCATTTGATAAAATAGCCGTAACCAATAATTTGAGTTAATTTTTCCCGTTATAAAAAAAAATGTTTTTTTAATTAAAGATTTTTTTTTCAATTCAATCCAGTTTCAATATCAATCGCGTTTTTGCATGTTTAGACGATATTTGGCGTATGAACAATCACATAATATTATTTAAGAAAATCTGGACGTAGATTAAAATGTGGATAGCGTATAGCTCCTAAGATACAAAGTTGATACTCTTACACTTCAAAGAAAAAAAGTGGACCAAGCATTGCATTCGCCCAATATCAAAAATATTAGTATTCACCATTAGAAAGGTGTTTTAGTCAGCTTTAATTTGTTATCAAGTTTATTTATAACAATAATCCTTTAATGCAACCATAATTTAGTAAAATAAAGCGGTAGGGAAACATTAGATTTGAAATTTTACATTGAAGCCATTACAATATGCTAAGTCTTCAATACAAAGTTCCCAACTTTAATTATATTCTATAAAATAATACTTCCAAAACTTTAATTGAATTAAAGTTCCATATTCTAAAAAAAACCAGTTGAGTCATCTTTTAAAATTTTTAAACAAAAAATGTTTGCCAGTTAATCGAAGACAAAATGACACAAGCTTTTGAAAAAAACATATCGTTAATACAAAGTAAATTACTTTTTTTAAAACAAACTATTTTATTTAGTAAAATTTTTAAAAGTCTTGTTTTAATTTTCTTATCTATTATAAAAATAAATTGTGATAATTATGAAATATTCAATCGTTCCTATTGGAATTAGCTTTAACTATCATGGATATAACACGCACAAGTTAATGGAAATTGAATACAAGAATTGTAAGACATTGTGTTTATTGCTTTACTTCTATTTCATTTAAATCTAACATCTAGAGCTTTTTTCTTTTTGTTATTTTTTTTCATTTAAATTGATTTAAATTTGACTTTTTATTTATCACTTCATATTGTTATGCCTTATGCAACGGGGTTTTACAGCATTTATGTTAAAATCAAAAACATATTTTTAATCAAAAAAGTTATTTTTAAATTGTCTTAACATGATATCAAATATTAGTTTGATAACACACTGACATGCAATATAAATTCACAAAAACAAAAAAAAAACATGGCAAAGGATAGAAAATACATGAGTACTGTTTCTATTGCACTGGTTGTTATAAGATGAAACATGCATGCTTTAAACATTAGCGTGTCATACAAACTACAGCTTAAAACTAATGAAAATTTAATTTAATATTTTCAGTGGAGGGTGCTTTATCCGACTATGTCGAATAGATTAAGTCATTCGCTAACTAGTTATTTATAGACCAATTTTACTTGCAAAACTTTCGAAGCTATGACTGTCAATAAACTGTATGACATGAAGTATGACCAAAGGTGCCTATAAACTTATAAGCTTTAGGGAGCATATGGCTAACTCGAAATATCTTCATTTACATGGCTTGCTTTTTCAATATTCGATTTACAAATCTTAGTTGTTGTAACATTATGCGTCTCCAGGTGTTGCCAGGCCTTAAGGATTCCACTCCAGCGCTATTCTTTCAAAACTCTATGCGTTTTTCGCTGGCGGTATGGCCGATCCACTTCCATTTTCTGTTTAATATGGATTCCTCATTAATTATGTTACACAGTTTTGTGGTGTTATGGCAAAATATTTTGCAAATGATTCTAAGACAGTATCTGATGAGTACCTGTAGTTTTTGTGTGATGCTATTCGACACAGGCCAGGTTTTACTACCGCACAACAGAGTTAACTTAAAACAGACGTTAAATATTCTGAGCTTATAACATAAATTCGTGATCTTCTCCTTTTTGATTGCAGTCGTCTAAATGCTGTTTATGCCACCACAAGAACTTCACTACCATGTTTCTGTAACGAATGCGGTTCAAAATTACTACAATTTCGGCCTCAATTTCGCAGCCTGGCCAAAATCCGCATTAGACAGTTGATCGTTGTGGATGTATGTTTGGTTTTTTATGGATTGTAAAAGGATTTTCTGAGCCTCAAATTCGATAGTTTTCTTTTTACGACGCCATTTAGATTTTAATGCGCTTCGTCGTCAGCTGCCAAATTTCAGAGTTGCCACTTGCACAAAAAATTACATTAAATTTAAAAAAGTGCATTCTTACTGACATACCCGACTTAAATTTGTTTGTTTGAAAATTACCCCTTTTTGTGGCCATAAATTTCTACTAATTGATAATAGTACTAAACATATTTAACAAAAAAAGGCAACCATCACTGATAAATCGGTATACAATTTCAAATCTTCTTAAATCAATGTTTTGTATTTGTGTATTTGTAATTGTTAATATTTATGTTAAAGGTGGTTACATGTGTATGTGTTAAGTCGATGTTAAAGTGTGCATGTTTGAATTGTTTGCTGTTGCTGTTGTTGTTTTTAAATGAACTATTCTCAACGTTGGCGGCTTATAGAGCAACGGCACACACGTTTACCATACAACTGTAGCTGCCACTGTCATTGCCACCGAACACAGTGTGGTGCCGTAACCAGTAATCAGAAAAAATAATAAAACAACAACAACAACTGCAACTTACGGAAAATATCTATGGCTAAAAAAAAACAAACAAAAATCAGCCTCAATGAAAAACAGACAAAAAAAAATCAAGAAGAAAAATCGACAACAATAAAAAAAAAAAAGAAAACCAGACAAACCTCTAAACGAGTACAATGTGAATGGATAAACCAAAAGTACCAACATTTCTATAGACCAACTCTTAAGTTCTCTTTAGCATCTTCTCCCACTTTTGTTTAACTCTTCTCTTCATTTTATTAATTTTTTTTGTTTGTATTTTTTATCTTCCATCTTCTAAACTCACGTACAATTTTAACTTTGAGCCTGTGTCGAAGACTAATTAAAAACATTCTTTCCTGGGTCTTGCTGTTGTTGTGGTCTTCAATAAACATACACCGACTTTACGTCACCATTTAAGCTCAACTCTCTTTATGGTCTCCTTTTCTCTGTGCTCATACCATTGCACAACATCCAGCATCACCTTTACTTTATTTAGTTCCCTACGGCTTCTTTTTTTAATTTTTGTTGTTGTGTTTTACTTTTTATCTTTTGTCCAGTATTGGGGCTTCATTTTCCTGATTTTAATTTTTTTAATTTTTATTTTCTTACTTTGGATTGTGATCTCATATTTAATGTTGGTTCGTTCTGTCGTCCATAGCTCATGTTGCAAGTCATGCATGTGGCATGCATGTTACCTGGTAGTTTTCTTTTCATTTTTTTAATATCCGTATGTAAAGAAAAAGTTTACTTTCTGACTGATGATTTTCTGTAGTCCGTCCGCCTTAAGGTGGATTTTTAAGACTTTTTTGTTTAACATTCAGTGTAAATTTACCAGTTTAGTTTCTTGCTTTTACTGCCGCAGAGGGAAAAATTTTTGTGGTTGGTTTGTAATTTTTATAATTATTCTCGATAAAGTAGACGCTTTTGATGATGGTGTATACCTTTTTTTTATAAATAGTAGAATGGCAGCCTTTTTTTCTGTGGAGTTCATATTCCATATATTGTTGTGCTTGTGTATTTATTTATGGCCAGTAATTGTCTTTCATATAAAACCAGACAAACCAAAACACGAGACAAAACTGTAATCAGTGAAATTTATGTAGTTTACAGTGGCATAAGTAGCTACACATACATATGTACATACGTATAAACATACAGCAAATACACCCTTGCTCTGTAAGAAGATTTTTAGTTTAATTTTGTCTTTATAAATATTCATTAAAATAATAGTTTAAAAATAGTAGCACTGTAAACAAGTGAGCTCATTTTCTATTCATACAGCATTAATGCTTTGCAAAAATATCGTTTTTTTTTTTCTTTTTAATAATTTATGATCTACCTTACGAGTTGTTAGTTGATCAGAGGAAGTTTTTTTTATTCCCTTTCTCAACAGCTTTATTTGATGATAGACGAATTCGTTTTGTGTGTCTCGCGGTGGACTAGTCTTACGAACACACTAGTGGTTTATCAATCTGGTGGTTGGAGTACCAGTTCTTCCGAGACTGTTATACTCCAATAGTCTCGATTAATCTTTAAAAGTATTTATCCGATTTTAGACAAATTTCACAAATGATTTAAATGACTTATGGAATTTACATATGAATTTGTATCCATACCAGTTTAAAGTAGCGCTGTATTTGGGTGTGCCGATTCTTTTATACCCTTCACGCAGCTTTTTAAATGCAACTTATTTATAAAAAAAAGTATTTTTTGCTTATATCGTTGAAAATAAAGGATCTATTGGAATATTTTTTTTTACAAAGCACATGTCCATAGAGAAATTACAGGAATTGGAGGTAAATTGGTATATGGGAGGTGGGCGTAAAAGTGGGTATGTCACATTTATTTTCCGGCATGATATTGACTACAAGCATATCTGTGGCAAATTTCATCATCATACCTCTAGTTTTGTGGGTTTTATGAGCTTTTAAATTTCATTAACAGTATGTAACGTGAAAGGTGGGCGTTATGGTAGGCGTGTCAATAAAATTCCTGCTAATAAATAAAACAGAGATATTTCAATATAGTCATTTATTCTTCCAAAATCTTTATTAATAGAGAAACTATATGAACTTGAGATAAAGCGTTATATGATAGGTGGGCGTTAAAGTGAGGCGTATCATATTTATTTTCCGTTAGAACAAATCCTTCGACCGAAACGCAATATTTGCAAAATTTCAGAACTGTACATCTAATTTTGTCAGTTTTGTTAGGTTTAAAATTTTAAATATATTGAAAAATACACTGTGCGGTATAAATTTTCATACAAAAACTCCTTTCCTAATGTATAGATTTAATAAATTTTTAGGAAAAATATTGTTTTTATTCAGGAAATATATATTCGAAGTTTCATGACTCTACTTTAATGCGTTAGGAGACAATTCCATTTTATTTGATGTTAGAAGGAAACGGTTTTTTTTAACCTACTCTTGTATTACGAGCTATAACTCTCTTCCTAATATTCCGATTTAGCGATTCTACCTTTATCCTGCTTTCAACAGACGGACAACGGACAGACAGACGGACGGACATAGCTAGATCGTCATAGAATGAAACCCCGATTCAGAATATATATACTTTATGGGGTCTAAAATGGATTTTCGATGTGTTACAAACGGAATGACAAAATGAATATTCCCCGACCATTTTTTTTTTGCGGCGGGTATAAAAAAAGGAACAACGATGCCAGCTGACCCTAAACCGTATACTGCATCATAAAACATAATTTTGTTTTAAAACGAGTTCCTATCGTCGGGTTTTTTAAAATCGGATTATCACAATCTTTGCTTGAACAACCTCTAATGACGCTTAATTATTTTGAACATCAATGCATGGATATTTCAGGCTCAGTTTCAATATTTTTATTGTGAATACGAGCATATGATTTTGCTCTATTGTCAGCTACAGGACTGTGAGCCTCGAACTAATCAATTATATTTCTCATGGTGGTCTCTAAAGAACCTGGAGAAAAAGCTGTCTAAATTTTAGAAAGTAGCACCGTAACATTTTCAACATTGTAGCGTTAAAATTTTCCCAAATTTGTGCTTCATAATCTTAAACAACAAAAGGTTAAAGTAAAGCTTGATTTCGACCCTTTGAAGGTTCATCCCGTAAATGAAGAGGAATAGTAAGAATTTAAGTTTCGGATAGCCTGTGTTGTTCACTATAACATTTTCACACCATTCTTAACAATTGGATTAATAGTTTAAAATTAAAATAGAACATTAAAACTAAAGTCCATTTCAAGTGTGGGGGTTGTGAGCACGATTCAAAAACCCAGGAAATGACTTTATTTATCTCACTCGATTAATTCATTTGTAGATTGTAACTCGATTAGCACATTATTTGTAATTAATTGCATTAAGAAAAAAGAAACAACTTCCTTAAAGTTCTTAATGACTCCCATGAAAGCGAAACTATTCTTGGACGTACTATTGAACAATAGATAACTCATTTGAAAATTGACAAGAAGATCTTTGTTTATAAATTCGAACTGGTAGCCAGCCGTAAATGCTATTCATTTATTTCAATTATTTTAGAATTTACTAAGTCATCATAACCAGCAGCAGCAGTTTCTATTGACCATAACTAACTGTTTAAATACAATGTGTGTATGTACGAATATACAATACAATTTTAGAAATGCAGAACGAAACAAGCTGTTAGATCTCATGCTGTTTTGAAAAATTCTCACCTTAAAGATCATTTCATCATAATTGCTTCGTATATGTGTGGTGCAAGCAAATGTAGAAATGTTTTAATTAAAGGGACAAGAGTTGAAAAATTAGAAAATTTTATTTGATTTTACCAACTTGGTGTATGAAATAATATTTCTGTGGAGTTTTGACAGAAGGAAATTATCCATTTTTTAAGACTCAGAGTCCCAGCATGATTTCCTTTAAATTGGAAACAGTAGTGTTGCTTCTCCTGCTTTGTGTAATGGATTTTTTTTTTTTTTAAATTGCAGGTTTATGTTCCTAGAATTTCTAGACAAATATTTGAGGCATAGAATATTAGAAAGTGAAAATTCCACACCGCTGAAATTTTTTAATCTAACTATGTTTTTGACTTTAACTTTTGGATTATTTTGTTATCATGGCTGGATGACCTTATTGCTGCATTTATGTAACTTAATGGGTTTTGGATTTGGTTCGGAACTGGTGGTACAATTTTATTTTGTATATTTTGCTTTATAAATTCCTCATCTTTTTAAGTAAAAGAATGGGCATGTCACCTTTATTTTCTGTTATTGCGATAATATTTGCAAAATTTCAGAATCGTACATTTAATTCTGCTGGTTATATAATGTTTTAAATTTTATTTATACTAGATTATGCCATATGCAACAGGTGGGTGTTTAAGTAGCTGTGTCAAAGTTTTTTCTTGTAATGATTTCTATTTAGATATTAAAACATAGTGACCATTATTCCTTTAAACTGTGGACATTAAAGTAGGTTAATCGTACATCTACTTCTGTCGGTTTTAAGGCGTTTGATATTTGAAATATACTAAAAAGGACACTTCGCGGAGTAAATTTTTTTACGTTTAGACGTAATCGCAATTTATTTTTTACGACCTACTCTTGCACCAAAAGCCATAATTTTTTTTCCTAATAGACCGTTTTGGCCATTTTCAATAGCAAATATTTTTGATATATCGGAAGTGATCTGGCAGTATTTCATTCTCCTAGTTTTTTCTGTTCGAGCTCTATCGTAATATTAACTGAGTGACGGACGGACAGACTCTGAAAATATATACTTTATAGGGTGTTAAATGAATATTTCGATGTGTTACAAATAGGGTGATCGACTCGGTTTTACAACTTGTGGAAAACCCGGTTTTTTTCCTCTTTCAGCTGGCTGGTTTTTTCTAAATGTTGATTTTTCGAATATCGAATACACCAGTTTTTTTTATCCGAAAAATCCGGTTTTTTTTAAAGTTTATTTTCATATATCTTTGTAATCAGTCGTACTATAATATATTTAGAACGTATAAAAGTTTTCAAAAATCAGAAAATAAAAACTATTAAATATTCTTCCATAATATTGTAAGAAATTTATTTGTTGTTTAAAAAAAAAATGTAAAATAAGAATAATAATTAAGCTTATATATTATTTTTTTTATAGGATATAAACCTAACGTTAAAAGTTAAAGGTAATTGAAGCATAAACTTAGCTGATCGATCACTTTTAGGTAAAAAGTGTAGTTACAATAAAGAAAACCCAATAATCTCTCCTTCCAGATCCTAATTTTAATTAATGGCATTGAGTGTCTGTCAACTTAAATTTCAATTAAACCATCGAACAAACTAGCTTATGCCTATATTTGTATGTCTGTCAGGGGTATAAGAAATAATTTTTAAGATTAAATTTTAAAGATTTTCTCCCTAGCCTTTAAAATGTATTTGAAATTACAGAAATCATTTCAAACAAAATACGTTAGTGCACATTAGTTTAAAAGATCTATTTAACATTTAAAAAATTTACAGAAGGAGATACAAAAATTTATAATAGCCTTGTAAAAAGTATTATTTATTTATTTATTAATTTATTGTATTTATTTATTTTACTTGTAAAGAGTACCTTTTGTCTTTAAATTCAACTAAACCAAAAACCAAATTAGTCAACTGGATTCATGTCAGTTATTGCGTAATTGTGCAGCCAAACGAATATAAACTGTAAAAATTTCATATTTATATATAAATTCAATTATAATCTTTTTACAGTATTTTTTAATTTTTACTTTAAATATTATATTTTATATATTCGAACCGGTTAACCGGGTTTTTCTCAATTTTCAAAATAGCAACCGGTTTTTTTTAAATTTTAAATTTCGAACTATTTGAAAACCGGTTTCTTAAAAAAGTCGAATAATCGATCAACATAATTACAAATGAAAAGTGAATATACTACCGCATCATTTTTTTAGTGGTGGGTGTAAAACAAATATTTTTTAAGCTGGATTTAAAATAAGAAATTTTCATCAGTTTAAATCTGTTATATACCAGAAGAACCTCACTTTGACTTGTGAGACCGTCTTCTTAAATAATCCGTATTTATAACTTGAACTTAAATTCACTTCTTCTAGAAAAAAAGTTTTTTTTTTAGATCTGATTCCCCGGTTTAAAAATTGGAAATCAATTCTTTTTTCAATTTCTTTTTTAAAGTCTTCTACTGTGCGCCGCGATAAACTCTGTTGCAATGGAACGATAGCCACGATTGCGGGTACATTAAGTGTGTGACACTTGATTGAAATTTGTGTAAAATATTTGAAAGCTATTTGACAGTTGTCGGCGGATTCGAAAAAGGGAATATATTTTATTTTGACGGGGTTCTTTAAGCAATGTTCCCACTAAAATATAATTGAAATTAATTAGTAATGAAATTATTAAAGTTTCTTTTTTCCAATAATCCAATGAGTAATAAACATAAATTTATTTTCACTGCACTAAAATAAGCATTTGAAATGAATTGCTACTGGTTGACATGTCGCAAACAAATTAAAGCTGTCGGTAAGCCGGCTTGTAAACTCCATTAGGCTGCTTTTTTATAACGATTTTTTATGATGTTGCTCCAGTGCTATGCTTTATCATTTCAGAACGAAAATTTGTAAAGCAACAATAGTTTTCTTTTTAAAAGAAAATTTATTCTATCAAAAGTTACCTCATCATTTTGATACAGGAAATATTTATAGAAAATTTCCTGTTTTTTTTTTTATTATATTCCAATACATATAGAATTGATCAAATTATGTTAATTATATATACTTATATCTTAACATTAAACTGGCTGTATAAAAAATTTATTTTTATTATTTTAACTATTAGTTCTTTGGTACAAGTTTCTTGCTGTTAATGACTGGTGCTCGTAAAATCTACAACATGCATTATGTTTGTTACCATTTCTTATGGGCTACTAAAAAGTGTTTAACTTTTGGTTAAAATACTGCAGATAGATACAAATAGACACAACACAGCTAGTTAAATAGCCAAAGGGAGGAAGAATATTTCTAAATACATGCTCTCAATAGATAAGAGCCACATTAATTGGAAGATAGAAAAAGAAGAAAACATTTAACAATTTTGTATTTCTAATAAGTATTACCATCGCACAACAGCTATAAAAACAAAATACTCTTACCCTCGTATGTTTGTAGACGGTTTTTAGTTTTATTTTTATTTTAGTTTTTAGTTTTAATTTCCCATTAATTTGCTGTAAAAAAATGTTTTTTTTTGCCGTGTATTGTCTTGTAATTATCAAGTAATTAAGAAAGTCTAATTATAGAGTTAAAAAGTTTTTGTAGAAAACATAAAATAGTTAAACTAAGGATTTTATTGTTGTGTCTTAAAACACCAAAGATCAGATAAGAACTTTTATGATGCAGCCAACTTAACAATAAGGATGACTTGTTTCACAGTGATGTGTTAGAAAATTTTACAACTGCATTTCATTGATGGAAGTATGTATGGTTAATTCTTTATTAACATATTTATTATTCTACATGCACTTTTTCTTGTCAAAATTATCGTTTAGCTTTCATCTACATTTGTTAAATTTTAAGAGTGGTGAGAAACATGTTTCGGGTCAAAGTAAATCCATTTTAGCTCAGTATATGAGTATTCAAAACCATTCATTTATATAAGTGTTAGATGCAGCCAATATCGAAGTATTCAGTAAATTTCTTAGAATTTAATAAAAGTCCGGGATTTGTATAAGAAGCCATTAAATTTTGTCCAAATCTGAGTTATGGATTAAAAAAAATCTTTAAAAAAGCCAGTCTCAGATAAATAAATTTAATGAGATAAAATAACGAAAAATTATTTTTCCGGGATTTTTGCTTTCGGGTTTCTTTAACTATTAAATAAGCATAAGAAACCTAATAGAATCGTTTGATAAAATAGTATTTATGATTACTGTATTCACGAGGTGTCTTAAATTTAAATGTTTTAAAAGAATAACAATAAAAAATATGACTGTTGTGAACGACAAATTTAAATCGCCGATTTTGCAAAATTTTTCACAACATTCCTTTTTAACGGATAACGGAGGGGTGGCTTATAAATATCACAGACGGCACGGCTTAGGAGATTCTTAGTTGATCGCCGCAGGTATTTTAATAGTTATAACAGCACAAGAGACATACGATACACTGTAGTATTATTTTAAGACAGACTAACTTGAGAAGCAACAACAATTATTTTAAACTATTGTGACATCCTAGATCATTATGACAATATGACATGTAAGGACACCTTGTGAATACAGTAATTATATTTGGTAGCTCACTGGTAACATTATCAAGAGTCGTCACTTTCTATGTTACTTTTTGATGGGTAGAGAATATTTGTATTGCAATAAGGCATTAACCTTAAACAGAGTATATGCACGTGCTTAAACTAAGTTTTTTGCCTTATCCTTTTCCATTATAACGTCAAAATAACATTATGCACAGTAGAAAATTATTTAAAAAAAAAGTGCAAAAAAAGATTTTATTTATAAAGGGTGTTTTTCCAGAAGCGGAATTATTTGTATTACTGGCTCAGCTGCAGCATATTTTGCAAGTTAAATTTTAAAAGCATTTTTTAAACATTTTTCAAGGCTGTTTTAGTATAAATGAATGACTTTACGTAACCTTAAAGACATGGAATTTAATCGGACAATCAAAGTGTACAATTGTCCAAATCATTTCGAGGGAAAATGCATTCGCAAAATATTTCCTTGAATTAATTGAGTGTTTAACGCAGCGTACTGTAATTAATTAGCGCAAACTTCATTTCTGCCAAGATAAGCAAAATCATGGCAAGTAGCTGGCAATCAAGGGAGAAATTAAAAAAATATATTGTTGAAATAATAATCGGAAGACATAAGTTGTAGAGCTTTTATATGCAAACAATTTTAGCAGTACGCTAAACGGAACAAGTATGCACTGCTTTCAAAATTCAAAAATTTTGTCGGTGGGATGTGATACCATTCTTTTTAATTAGCGTATTTTTCTTTCCAACTGGGGACTCAAATAATTGGTAGTTCAGACTCTAAAACTCTTGACATTGATGCTAGCTTTCATGCTGGTCTCATTTGTATAATTTTTATATTGTTTAGGCTGATACTCCCGAACTCTAACACGACGTAATATATATAAACCATTGTCATGCGTCTCTTTAGCATAAGCATTTGCATCAATATTTTCAAACTGAACTAACCTCAAAAACATACGAGAGGTCTTTAATCAGCTGTTATAAAAAACATTGTAAAAAGATGTGATTATAATCGCTCAAGATTAATTTGTAGTTGCTCAATTCACTTATTCAGTTCACTTATTAAGCTCACTTCCAAGCACATTAAAATGCTTACATTTATAATTGTATGCATTTAAAAATCTTCATATCGAGGAAAAAATTTGTCCACAAATAAATAAGCTAAAGTTCAACTAAAATTTCTCCCTATGAAGTTTTGTGTTGATCACTTTATAACTGGCCTTATCTCTGGTATAATATGTTCGCCTAGAAATTACGGTTAAAATGTGTTAAAATTTTTATTGACAAATGTGCTAAGTCAAAATGACACAAATTTGAATTCCATATGATTTATTTATAATAGCCTTGCTTAAATAAGTTCCCTTTAAAAAAACCACAGAATTATTTACATATTGAATATTAAAAAATTTTTAAAAATAAAAAATATTTGTAAATTTTAAATGTAAAGAAATTTTATTTGGAAAATCAAAAGGTTCTAAAAATATTTTTGTTATATAAGATTATTATCCCGCTTAAACGTACGTCTTTTTTGCAATTAAAATTATTGCAATATGTTTTTTTTTACGTGTTAATGCTAAGTTAATTTTTGTTTCAGAACACACGTGCCCACAAAAAGAAATTTTGATTATCAAGAGATTTTGTAACCTAATAGTGCAACGTTGCCACATTTCTGTTTGTTTATATACAAAACTACGATTAATACGTAAATATTGCACAGAAACTATTTCAAAAAAAGTTACAAAAAGAATTTATTGGTGCTATATTCGGCCGTGCCGAATCTTATATACCCTTCACAACGTGTAGTCATGCAATAACAATTGTTTGTATCACAATTCATGTCATATGAAATACGTACATACATATAAAAAACCATTGTAAAATTATAAATTGAGTTTACGTGTGTTTCTAAAAAAAATTAAAAAAAAATATATTAAAAAACAACAACAAAAATTAAAAAAAAAATTTTAAAAAAATTAAAAAAAAAACTTTTTTTGGCTCAGATGGGATTCGATGCCACGTTTACTTTAACCTGTATATATGCATGTTGTTGTTGTAATTGTGAAAAAACGAGGTGGTCATGGTTTTTTGCTCATATCTCAGAAAGTTATCAGGCGATTGTGCTGAATTCAGCGATTGACAGCAATTCGTTCCTGGATATTTCCAAGAGATTGATACATAGACAGATCTGAAGAACATATAGTTGCTTCTAAAAGTTGATTTCAACCAACACACGGACGGTCAGGGCTTAATCGACTCCCCTATTCATAAGCTTTCAGAAAATATATACTTTATGGGGTCGGAAATGAAAATTGTAGAAATTACAAACGGAATGATAAAGCTATATATACCCTTGTGCACCACAGGTGAAGGGTATAAAAAGTTTAAAATGAAAGTATAAAGTAAGTAATTATTGAAGTTTTATGTTTCTCATTCAGCAGCACTTAAACGTAAAAAATGTATGTAAGCAATCTGCCGTATAAATAGTGAGTTATATCAATGTAATATCTTTTTTATTGCAATAATAATTATATACGTGAAAACGTAGTTAGTATAGTTTCAAACACAGTATTAATGATTATAAGTAGCACTGTTGGCACAATCGTGCCATTTTTGGAACTATTAATTGTTTAAGGGCACGATGGCATAATAAAATTTTGGCACTTTTCCAAACAATTAAAAAGAAATAAATGCTTTTTCTCCCTGTAAATACTAAAATACAAAAGTACGGACTACACAGTAAAAAAAAAATGTTGGCAATTTTAGTACGTCTATATGTTGGAAAATGTGTTGATCGATTTTTTACCATAGTTGAAATACCTGATGGTTCCGCTCCATTGATTTTTAATACTATTATGAACGATTTAAAGGATAATGAAATTCCTATAAAAAATCGGATTTGGTTCAGATGATTGTTTGGTTATGATGGGAAAGAATATGGGTGTGCAGGCTCTGCTTAAACAAGTTCAACCAAATGTGTACATTATTCGTTGTATCTGCCACAATTTGAATTTAGAGTCCGGCTTCAGGTAGACACTTTATCATCATTAATTCAATCTAAGGACTTATTAAAATCCATGTCAAAATGTTGTTTTGACAGTGATGTCTTAAAAATGCTTACCCAAACAAATGTTACAAGTACAGTTTTTGTAAACGAGGCTTTACTAGAATTTTTTAAATACTTATATATTAATTTTATTTAACAATATATATTTAATATATCCCTATTTTGAAATAATTATTTAACATTATGTATATATTTAAAAAATAATAATATTTATTTATAATTTATCTGTATAAATTTTTTAAGTCTGAAAATTTGTTTGTATATAATAATAAAACTGTATAAATGGATTTAATTTTTTTAAATATGTAGACATGTGTATATACCTGTAATGGCACGTTTTAAGATATTTTGGCACTTTTTAGCTAAAATTTTGGCCCAAGAATGAAATTCTCATATACCATCACTGATAAGTAGCTGACAGAGACCATTTCGGAAACCTTTTTTGTTTTGAATGGTTTCCAAACATAATACATTTTTTCGGAAATGACATAAAAATGGATCAACAAAATTTCGTACAAAGAAGGTTTTCTGATCTCAATACAAAATTAATTACGTTTATAGGATATGATGTAACCACATGTCCAATCTAACGTTATGCCATTTCGTAGTTTACAATACTCATTTCATTGTAATGACAGTTAATGAAACCACTCTATGTTTACAAGTGTCTTTCTTATTTTTTTTACAAATAATCCTTTTACTGCATAAAATCTTAAAATTCGAAAAATAAAATTTTTATGTGTAAAAAGTTGTATCAAATCTGAAAGTTTAATCTTGGCTATCAAACTGCACTTGCTGAAATATTTTGCTCTTAATAGTTAAGGCATTTTGTTCATCATTCATTTAGCCAGCAGATTCTTATTCGTTTTACTCAGTTTTTTTTCGAAATTCCTTTTTAATTTTATTCAAATTTGGATATTGCATACACAAAACAACTCTCTTTCACTAAACTCGTACTCTCTCATATATTGAGTTTTGCCTATAGCTCTTAAAATTAACCATGATTTATCTTTATTGGTTTATGAGTGTATCTAGATTTTTATGTTGGTAGTGAGTGGTGCTCAGATAGTTTTATTTTCGTTTTACTTAACTACCATTTATGCTGCTCACAAGCAAACCCAGATTAAGGCAACAATACAGCCTCAAAAACATGCATACTCAAACAAAAAAAAAAAAAAACCATCACTGGGAATTTAAAGAAAATAAACAAAAAATTAAAATAAATACAAAATCTTCTTAGATGATTGTTTTTTTTTTAAATAAATTCGAATACGTGTGCACCAGTATCTTTAAGAAAGACTCAAGTATTTTTTGTTTTTGTCTTTTATTGATCAACATTGGTTGTGTTTATTTTCTCTTTTCCTCCTCTTCTTTGTCACAATGTATCCGTGGTTTATTATTTAAGCCGATGGAAAGGCTTAAACTAGTGATGTTTATCTTTAAATATTAGTACAAACTTTTTAATATTAAGATTTTTGAATCTAATAGGTAAAAGTACCTTTTTGAAACACCAAAGTACTAATAGGGTAAATTTTCTCTTTATTACTTATCATAACGATACCGCAAGTTGCATTGGCAGCAGAAAGAGTAAATAAAAGTAAGTAATTTGAATTTATAGTATGTGTTACTGTGTGCTTGTCTGTCTGTCGATCAGTCAATTCGTTTTTGGGTTTGTCGGTCGTTCGATCAACTAACCAAACATCCTAAACGACTGTCATTATCTATGCCATAATGATGTCCATTATTTATTTAAGACTGGCTCAATAGCAGTGTGGCAGTTAGCCATACTTCTGCCTTTGATGATGATGATGCTGCTGCTGTTGTTGACTTTTCTTTATTATTCTTTAACGTCATGGTTGTTGTTTTTAGCTTTTTTTTTGGTATATATTTTTCTTAAATTGTTGTTTGTTTGTTTTTTTTTTCCTTTTATACTTTATAAAAAGTGCCGATTCCACATTTTTTCTGAGTTTATTTAATTTTTTTTTCTTCATGTTTGAATAATGAGTACACCATTTCTTGAGCATTGATATTGTCGTTTTTAGTTTCAGCTTCAGTTTAAGCCTTTCTTATCATTATCAGCGACAGCAGTAACAGTACCCCTAATTACCAACAACAGTGAAACCTGCCCTTTTTTAAATTTCTGTCTAATGATGTAAATTTTGATCAAAAAAAAAAAAAAAAACACGTAGACCGCAATTGTTTGCCTTGAGGGGAATTAAAAATTAATGGTATTCTTGGGAATATCAGAATTTATTTTAAAGCATTTACCACTGAAATTTGAGATTGTGATAAAAGCAATTAAAAATGAAATATTTGAGAATTTTAATGTATACAATATTCACACATGTAATTAAAAATCTGGAGCATAATTAAGAAAATTTTATAATTTTTATTTTTAAGAGAATTCAAAGACTTATAAAAAGTGCTTGGTAATTGACGTGTATTACGGCGTTAACTAAAAATCACATGACCATCGTCCATCTGAGCAGGTAATATGCAATATCATGGAACGATTCATGGCCATATTTATTGTTTTGTATAATATTCATGTAAATGGAACCCATACCGTGGGCACAAAAAGAGCCATCGCCACTGCAGACACGACTGTAATAGAGGATTAAAATTTGCAACTCGGTTTTGTGATTCGTGTTTTTAATGCCTCATGTAATTGCAAATCATTTGAAGGAGAAATGATTTTGCGCGTGTAACCATGATTTTGTTCAGTCAAACGTTTGCCAACATAATTATCTCAAGAAATTTACCTTTATTTGGTCATCTCGTTCGTGTGATTTTACGCTTTGGACTACTTTTTGTAGGAACACGTCAAATCTCTAGTCTATGATGATAAACCTGCATTATTGACGCAATAAGACTGGATGTGATCGAAAAAGTGGTGTAAAATTGGACGGCTAGGATGGCGTTTATAAAGCGCAGTCACTGAGGCCATATGTTTAATATTATTTAATTTAGTCAAAATATTGGCCTTTCAACATTCTTGAAGTATTTTATTACAGAACACGACAATATAGATTTAAATTTTACTATTGAGCAATTTGTAAATTGTCTTATCTTGAGTTAAGATGTTTTGTAATAAGTCCACAGATATAAAAGTCACATTATACTACGTATAAACATTATTTTTAGAAAAAACCCTGCTATTGATTTTGAAAAGTTAAGAGCACACGACCTTAAGTAAAAATGATCAGGAACAAATATATGAACAATAAACAATAATTGCTAGAAATTGTATTTAAAGTTACCGTCGTTTTAGAAAATACGAAATATAATTTTAACTAAGTAAGACAAATACAGCTTGAGGGTGCAACATATAAAATTTAGTTGCTTTCGCATTTTCAATATCGAATTTATAGATAATTTTTTTTTGTTATTACTATTTGCTATTGTTTTAAAAAACAAAACAAAATAAATAAATGGCAGTCTGTCCTTGCGTTCGTCTATCTTCATATGATTTAGTTGGCTTGTGTTACTGCTGCCGTTAAATAGTGCTGTCAGTTGGTTTTAACTACTGTTTACCGTTCCATTACTGACGAAGGTAACCTCGTACATAAAATGTATTTATGTCTAAACTAGCCTGCCATTTATAAAGTAATATGCGCGACAGGGGTTTAAAGTAATGGAATCATTGCAGAATGAAAATATTTGTGCAGAAAAAATCTTTTAAATACTACTTATGTGTTTTATAAGTTAATAATTATGCACAACCGAAAAATATTGAAAACTTCTAAACCATTTTAGTATGAACAGAGTAAGAAAAGTGTTTTAAAAGCAAAATAATAGATTTTGAAGAAATGTACATTTTCTAATACAAATTCATTTAAAATTCTGCCTAGAAATCCATGTTATCAGACATTGAGACTCTATACCATATAATAAAAACAAAAAAGCAACATCTACAACAAACAAACAAACAAAAAACCTAGAAGAACCTTATCTTCTGCACTGTGTATTGTTGATTTTAATTATTTTTTTTTTTAAATAATGGAATTTCTATACCAAATAATATCACAGAATATTTGATGTTATGTTTTTAAATTCAACTATTCGGAAAAACGGAGTAAATCTTCTTTTAAAATCATCGTACCAGAGGAATATTTTAATATTATTGTCAATCCTGAGTTTTGGCCACCCAATGCTATAATACGCGAATATGAATATAGAAATGCTTCTCGTTCTGATATCGTTTATTTACCTACTCAAAATGATACCCAAAAAAACTAAATAATTTTTCTACCGATAATCTTATTAATATTGTTTACCAAAATGTCCGTGGCCTTAATACGAAATTAACCACTCTTTATGCAAATAGTTTTGATTTTTCATACCACATCATTGCCTTTACTGAAACCTGGTTAAACGATAAGAAATGTATTAATAACAACGAAATATTATCTTCAAAATACCAAATATTCAGACATGATCGATCACATAAGTTGGGTGGAGGTGTGCTCATTGCCGCACATAACAATTTTCGTTGTGAAGAAATCAATGTTATACTTAACGATGACATCGAATTTGTCGCTGTAAAAATTCGACTGAGAAATACAAATTTATATATTACATGCTCATACATTCCTCCAAACTCTTCTCTGGATATATACAATAATCACATCTTTGCCATTGAATTTGTTTTGCAACAATCTATTCCATCTGATTTATTTATTGTTTTGGGAGATTTTAATCTACCTAACATATCGTGGAATAAATCTTCAGAAATAAACTATCTAATTCCTACAGTTTCAAATGAATTTATTCACTCACTCACAAGCTATGGACTTTTTCAAATTAACTATGAAAACAATATTAATGGAAAACTTCTTGATCTTGCATTTGTCAACCAACCGATGGATATATTTTTACATAAAACACTTCCCGTTACTTACCCTGAAGATCGTTATCATCCTACATTAAAATTGGAAATATTTAATTTATTAAGCTTACCTGTTTTACTTCCTAACAAAATTAAACCCCATAAAGTTTTTTGCTTTTCTCGTGCAAACTATCAGAGGCTTAACTCTTTGCTATCAAACGTTAACTAGGATAGTATAATCTCTATCGAAAACTTAGATGATGTTGTTTCTCTCTTCTATTCAACATTACGCCGCTGCATTTCTGAAACTGTTCCAAAAATTACAATTAGAAACAACAATATTGGGCCACCCTGGAATAATAAGTATCTCCGAACTATTAAAAACAGGAAAAACAAGTTATATAGGAAATATAAAAGGACCGGATCATCTGTAGAATATACCAAATACTGTATTGCTCGTTCTTACTACAATTTGGCAAATAAATCTGCATACGACAACTATATAATCCGTATGAAGTCGAAAGTGAGATCAAATCCTAAATCGTTTTATAAATTTGTGAACTCTAAACGGCGATCGTCCGTTAATCCTAAATACTATAAATATGGATCAAATGACGCTGATGATGACGTTTCTATTTCCAATTTGTTTGCTGATTTTTTTTCAACAACCTACTCTAAAAAAGTATATAATAACATAACATCTTACCCGTTTAATATACCTCAATCATCTGGTGTACAATTCTCTTTTATTACTTATAAAACGACTCTTTCAAATTTATTATCACTAAATAATTCGTTTAATGCTGGTCCAGATGAAATACCAAATTGCGTTCTAAAAAATTGTGCAGAAAATTTATGTTACCCGCTTACTGCTATCTTTAACAAATCCATTAAATTAGGATACGTACCATTGATTTGGAAATTATCGTATATAATTCCGTTGTTTAAAAATGGAAGCAAAATTGAGATATCAAATTATCGTGGCATTGCTAAGCTGAGTGATATTCCCAAACTTTTTGAAAAAATTTTAACTGATAATTTATACTATCAAATTTCTTCGATTTTGTCACCGTGCCAACATGGTTTTTGTAAACATCGCTCTACAACGACTAATATTTTGGAGCTAACTACTACAATAAATGATGGTTTTATAAATAATATGCAAACTGATGCTATCTACACAGATTTTAGTAAAGCTTTTGATAAGGTAAACCATGATCTCTTGCTTAACAAATTGTCATTAATGGGATTTACGGATATGACAATAAAATGGTTAAGATCATACTTGTCTTTAAGAACTCAACAAGTTAAGTATGGAAGTGCTACGTCTAATGCTATCAAAGTTCCTTCTGGTGTTCCGCAAGGTAGCCACCTTGGTCCTATTTTATTTACCTTATTCATAAACGATCTACCTTCAGTTATTCAGCACTCTAAAGTTTTGATGTATGCCGATGATGTCAAAATTTTTCGTTCTTCTAATAATCCCGAAGATCAACTTTTCCTTCAATCAGATATTGGCAAATTGGTGAATTGGTGTGAAATCAACTTAATGGAGCTGAATATAAAAAAATGTAAGCATATGCCCTTTTTCAGAATTAAGAAATTGGATTTATTTTATTGCATAAATGAGTGTAAACTTGATAAAGTTCTGAATTTTCTTGATCTTGGTATTTTGCTTGATCACCAATTAAATTTTCGTGACCATATTTCTTTAATTGTTAACAAAGCAAATGGTGTACTTGGATTTATGAAGAGGTGGTGCAAGGAATTTCTAGATCCTTATATTACGAAACAATTATATTCATCGTTAGTTCGACCTATTCTTGAATATGGATCGATTATTTGGGATCCTTGCTATAATATTCATATTGATAGTATCGAGTCTGTACAAAAGAAGTTTTTAATATTTTGTCTTCGTGGCCTTGGATGGAATTCGTTTTTACTACCTTCATACGAAAGCAGACTCTGTCTTATAAAATTACCAACTTTAAAAAGTCGTCGTTCAATGCTGAGTTTTTCTTTTGTGCTGGGCCTAATTCAAGGCGATATCGACTCAGAATTCCTGCTAAGTAAAATATCTTTTAATGTTCCAACGAGACCAACTCGAAATTTCCGTTTTATTAACTTAAAATACTATAGAACCAACTATGCTAATAATGATCCTCTTCGTCGTATATGTGAAAACTTTAATAATTATTATCACCTTATTGGCCTCAATGAAAGTAAAGAAATTGTTAAAAGAACTATCATTTTATATTTAAATCGTTGAATTATTATAGAATATTATTTTATATATAACCTTAATTTTGTTTTGTTATTTTACATACTTTAGTCTGTAAGGATTATTATCTATAGACAATAAATTAAATAAATAAATAAATAAAAATAGCTAGGCTACAGACACACACATATACATAAGTATTCGATACACTCCTTATATACAATTGCATACAAAACTCTTAGATAAAAAATTATTAGTTATTTTAAGTTCGCACTCATAATGACTGGAAGATGTTTGACAAAAAAAAAAAAAATAAATAAATAAACAACAAATAAATTTTATATCACAAAAATAACAATAAAAAAAATAAACATAATAATAAGCAAAATTCACAAGTATTAAATTGTTAATTTTAATAATAATTATTTGTATTTTTTTATATTCTTTTACAGATCGCCAAAGTTTCCATTATGTGAATTTTGAACTTGTCGCTGAACAGCAAGTACTAACATAACATCTTAACGAATCAACACATGCATCTCATTTCGATCTGTTGCAATTAACTTCATTATAATCGACATTGTGAAAAAAGTGTTAATAACAATTAAATAAAATTTATTAAAAAAATAAAATCATCAATTCCTTAAGAACAATAATAATGTCCAATAATAATCCCTCAAATTCGGCCTTTGTGCCGGTGTTGCCTTCACATCGCAATGCCTTAAGAGGACCTGGCTCCCTATATGCTGGCATGATGGAGGCCGAGGCTGCCAAGGATCCCAGCAAGAGGGGTTCAAATTTTGAAATAATGGCTATGATGGCGGACAAACGTAAGGAACTGGCCCTAAGAGAGGCAGCAGTGGCGGCTGCCATGTTAATGCCTCGCCCTGGTCAGGTACCACCACCAGGTTCGGTCATGTATCCGCCGCCTTATTTGGGAGGACCCGGTCCATCGCCCACTGGCGCAGGTACTTTTACATTTCCGTCGGCCACAGCAGCTGCCTTGTTTCCTCCCGGCATGCCACCCTCTATGCATGCTGGTTTAGATAGACGTCTTCTACGCGCTCCTGGTAGAGCTTCTCGACCTAAAAAGCAATTTATTTGTAAATTTTGCAATCGTCAATTCACCAAGTCCTATAATCTGCTTATACATGAAAGAACTCACACTGATGAAAGGCCCTATTCATGTGATATTTGCGGTAAAGCTTTTAGGCGTCAAGATCATTTAAGAGATCATAGGTAGGTCGCTTTATGTCTTGCAATCTCTATTTTAGTTTCTTTCTATGTAATTAATATATTATATGTTCGAAAATCTTTATTTTTTTATCTACTTGCAGATATATACACTCCAAGGAGAAACCCTTCAAATGTACCGAGTGTGGCAAAGGCTTTTGTCAGTCGCGCACTCTGGCCGTTCATAAAATCTTACACATGGAAGAGTCACCCCACAAATGTCCCGTATGCAGTCGCAGTTTCAATCAGCGTTCCAATTTGAAAACTCATCTCTTAACTCACACCGATCACAAGCCCTACGAATGTAATTCATGTGGCAAAGTGTTTCGCCGTAATTGCGACTTGAGGCGTCACACTCTGACGCATGCCGTGGGTGATGTCCCTGGCGAATATGTGGATGTGGTGGAAGAGGAAGATGAGTCACGCAATTTAAGTGGCGATGAAGAAGATTCTCTGCTGGAGGTAGACTCACCACGTCATTCACCAGTACAAAGGAATTTGTCGGGATCACCAAACCACGAACTAGATGGCGATCCAGAGCCTGATGAGGACTTGGAGGGCGACCAACGTATATCTATGGCTGAACGTTTGACTTTGAAACGCAAGGCTCAATTTGATCGTGAGTTGTTGGAGGATGAGTCCGATGATGAGTTGGCTGATGAAAATGAAGAAGACGAGGAAGAAAATCCAGAAACTGATGCTCCATCCAGCGTTAAGGAGGAAGTTATGGAGAAAAGCTATCGTAAAAATGAACCGGATGTGGTTGATGGCCCAGTAATGGCAAATCAGTATCAAGGTGTGACTCACTGTCACCATGAAGGTGGTGAGCAATATACTATGCGTCCTACACAAGATCAGCAGCGAGCTGCCGAAGAATTAGCCCAGCTTAATGCGGGTGTAATAATGTCGCCACAATCTACAGATTATGCTATGCCTAGCACAAGTACGGGCATAACCAACTATATGGCATCGTTGTCGAATCATTCTACAAATGATTCTAATGACCCTTATATGCCACTTTTACACGTACGCCGAGATCTCCATACTAAGAATTTAATGCAAAGTCCTAGTGACTTGAAAATTCAAAACCAACCAGCGGCTTTGCCTCCAACAGCAGCACTGCCTGTCATCATAGATGCTACAAGAGTACAAGCGCCACCTCCACCAGGCCCATTGCATTCGCCCCATGAACCTGTACCCAGTTTTTTGGGTTCAATACCCATACGCAAGCGATCTTTGGGAGTAGAGTTTGAAAACATACACGCCTTAAGCCAGAGGGGACCACCATTTGGCAGCAATCCTAACATATATGCTCTCAATATGTCACGTCCTCACTTACATGCTCTACAAAGCGCAGCAGCTGCTTCTGTCATAAAACTGGAGGCCTCAGTAGCTCCTTCTCATTTGGGACCGCCACCGCCCAATATGACCTCTAAGCCTGGACCTTATCTACCCACTAATTTTCATGTAAATCAGCCACTTCCATCAGCATCACAACCTTCATGTAAAAACATTTCCATCACAGAGTCTTATTTACATCATCCTAATTGTACATCTCTGGTGGAAAAAACTATATCTAAACCTTTATCATTATCAACATCGGCTGCAACCAGTTCGCCATCTCAATCTTCGAGTACATCATCTGCAGCAACCATTCAAAGCCATAATCAGCCACCGTCAAACAATCCGCCGCCTGTCAAACGTACAGGCTTTAGTATAGAAGACATAATGAGACGCTAAATAAATACATCATAAATAGAAACAAGCATACACACAAACAAAACAAAAATACGCATTTTTGTCAATTTAGTTGCCTAGTGAAAATTAGAAATTACAGTTTTAAATATTTTACTATAATTATTAAATAATTAATTGCATTTTTTAATGAGTTTTAAATTGCAAGGTTAAAAAAAATATTTTTATAAGTTTAATAAGTGAATATTAAACGGATTCAAATAACTTGAACAAGTCTTTAATTATAATTAATTTATATATTAATTGTTTTAGTTTTGCATTTCGAGACGGTTATACTTTTAAACTTCTCTCGAGTTATTTGGGGTGGTCATGTCGTGTTGTTATGATTCTTAAATATTTGTTTTAACGGTTTAAAAACTTTACAATAAACAAAATCGACCATTTATTCAATCATTTTTAAAATTTAAATAAAAAATTAGTATAAGTTCTTATGGCTGAAACCTTTAAGAGATTTTCAAGAGTTTTGTTAATGAGTTTCCAAGTTTGATTTATACTTGTTTAGAGGTGGCAAGGAGTTTGCCATAAATAAGATTTTCATATGGCAACAAGAAGGTTGCCAAAAATACTAAAATTTTTATGAATATCGCTGTTTTTGATGATTTTTACAAATTTCATAATTTCCGAAAATAAAAATATATTTCCTAAACGTTTCGGAACGTAAAATAATACTTGAAATTTTAAAATAGAGACCATGAAACAATCCCTTTGTTATAATATTTCAAATACTAATTGATCAGATATACAAATTAAATATTAATAACTTTTCTATTTTTAAGTCATATTTCTCTAAGTGTACTTGCCTGAACACTTAGTGTTCAATTTAAAGAAACTTACAAATAGATTATTTGCAATTTCTTAGTTGTTTAAGTAAGTTTTTTATTTAATTAATTTAAATAAATAGTTTTAAATTATCCATAAAATACAGCCCTACATATTTTCTTTAGAGGTAGTGTTAAGAATTTTAATATCTAAATTAAAGTATTACTTTAATAATCATTACATTAGCTATTAGTTATTATATATTTTTGTCATTATTTCTTATTATTTTTTATTTTTTATTTACAAATATCATAAATAATATTATTATTCTACCATGTCTTCCTCTGTTTCAACAAATTAAGAATAAATTATAATTATTATATATTTTTTAAATAAACTATTTTAAATAAAAATCTATATTTACAAATATAAAATAAATTAAAAAAAATGTTTTTTTAACTTTTGACTTAAGTAATGTTAAACAAAAAAAAAAAAAATAAAAAAATAAAAACACGACAAAGCTATAATTAACACCCTTGCCATTACAAGTGAAGAGTGTAAAAATAAAGCACTAGTACCATGCATGCACTTTCGTGTTAGTATATTAATATTTAACACAGATGGCGCAGGTAATACCACATTTAAAATACTTAAACACTTCTATATGTGTAATTTATTTATAACTAGCCTGTGACCGCAACTTCGTCTGCAAAGTTATCGGCACAAAAGGTAGCCTATTTATGAAATATTTCTGGTTATTATCAGGCGGCAAATTTCATTTAAATCCGTTTCGTTATTTTTTTTGCGTGATTCAGTAAGAACATCAAATTTTTTAAAAATGCAAACATTCATATTTATTATATTAGAGGGATAGGATTTAATGCAAATATTTAAGACAAAATACTTCTCTAGAAGACGTTAGATGATTTAATATTTTTCGCCAGTACGTGAAAATTTTGGATACTCGAAACCTTTGAACTAAAATATAAACGGCATTATGCATAATAACAAACTGTGTGCTATAACTAACGAGTTGCTATCTTTTCCTTATGGAAATTTTCCCATAAAAAGTTTAGCAGCTTTTTAGTTTGCACAAGATTTGTTATTGTGCATAACGCCGAAATTAAATTTTAAGAGCCGATGTTGAATGTAAACCACACCTAACCGTCTATATTGCGTATTTCCGGGAATTTGCTTGGCTATCGTGATAAAGGGTAGCCTACGTGTTAATCTAGGATGTTGTCTATCTATATGCCATATATGCAATATAAATTTAATTACTTGTTTAATATGTTATTTTTATATATGTAAATATTTAAAAAATCTAAATAAGTTCTTTTATCAAAAGGCCCTTTTTTATGGCGGATATTTCGGGATACCCCGTATATAAAATTTTTTAATTATGGGTTTCGAATGTTAAGTTTTTTTTTTTGTTTTTCTCTTCACTAAACACATGAAAGTATTTAATTAGTCATACTTATTTATTTTATTGCGTTGAATCTTAAGTTTTCTAAAAAAATATGAACAGAAGTTGAGTAAAGGCAACTGCACAATATACTTAACTGTAGATGTGAAAAATTTTGTTTCAATAAACATTATTGTAAGCGGTTCTGGCCAATATGAATAACTATAAAATTTATGCGTAAACATGAAAAGAAACGCAGTAAGTTTATTAGAATTTCTTAGACTTTAACCTTAATTGTGTTTTATTAAATAAAAAATGTATTAACTAAGTTTAATTCAAAATTTTTGAAATGTTAAATGCGAAGGATAAGGATTCTTGGAATAAGTTTTCTATGGAAGCTGGAATCAGTTGTAGTTCAATCTTATAGAATATAGCAATGAAATTGTTGCTATCAATTTACATTTAGATTTTAATATTTAAATTTAATTTTATTTATTTATTAAATTCAATTATTGAATATAAATCCACAAGGGCCAAATATTATATATTTTACTAGCTAAACCGGTCCGTGTTGCAGGCCCTAAGCAAAGATTAGTGTTATATTGCCACTTGATTCAAATTGAGCTTTTAAAGAAATTTACAGCCTTCAAACAAAAATCCATGGAATAGCTATTATAAAGTTTTTTTACAGAATAACTTACATATGGTGTAGGTATGATGGTAATAGCAAAGGCAAGACGCAAAGGGAATCGGAGCCGCTTGAATTGGAATGGTAAATCGTTGGAAATTATCGGAACTCGTGGGTAAAGTACGTCTTCGCCTTTGAATCTGCAACCGATGATTGTTGCCTGTGGTTTCGTTGCATAACTTTGGTGCGTTTAATTTGCGAATAAGAATTACCGGTGATCCAACTATTCCAGGTGCATTCCGGGTGGTTGCAATGAATTCAAAAAATTCAGTGGGATAATTGACGGCTTTTTCTTCATCCATTACTATGTCAATCGATTGATATTTGATTAATTTGCCGGGTAGTTTCAATTGAATTTGCTCATTGAGCTGTAACTATTTTTTGTAAATAAACCGAAAACTCGGATTTTTGAATGCAACATTTCAAAAGTTTTAAAATTGGTTTTTTGTAAATATTTTCGGAACTTCATAACTGATTTAAGAGGTCGATATCTCGTTTTGAAAAACATGACAACGGCTTTCAAAATAAGATAAAAAAAAGCAAACAAAATAAATATATGAATATGTCATTGGTGGTGCTATATAAAAATTGGATTTTGCCACGCCCCTCCACCCGCAGACCGAAAATAAAAAACTAGACTTCACAGTGTCACCCGCCTAAATATTCTGAAGACTCCCTGAAAATTTCATTAAAATTGTTCCAGCCGTTTTGAAGTCCATACGATACATATGTACATACATCCTGTTTTATATATATAGATTTAAATTAACTTTCAGAATAATATCTTTACGGGAACTAGGTGGTAGCGTAAAACCAACTTTAAGCTTTCTCTTGTACAATATTCACAAAACCATCTGTATCCAACTTTAACTAACTTATTAAGAGAATATAAATTGAAAGATGATTTCCGATAGGCAACTCATAAATAGAATCGCAAAGAAACCTGCAGGTGCGGAACACGAAGAATTCTACTGACACGAAAAGACTTTTAATGAAACAAAATAAAAACTCTATTTAAACATTTTGTGTATAATATTTATAATACGTTTATAAGTAACTAGTATAATGTAAATGATATTATGAACCGATCTTATTTGGTAAAACACTTATATTTATATGGAGGAAATTTTACTGCAACCTAACAGCCTAGAAGTATGCTGACTTTATTTATAATATGTATGTGGATGACCAGAAAGACAGTCGGACGAGCGCGCATTTCTTATTTTATTCAAAAAGTAGAGCGGTGTATTATGTGGTTACAACTCGTCATTAACTCTTGGTGCCGATGGGAATGCAAATATAATATCTTACCCGTATTTAGAGTACTAATATTGACCCCTGTGCGCGAAATTATCGTAAGTTACGTTTTTTTAGAAATCGATTTTTTTATGCAAATTGGTTTTACATCAATTAATCCATCTGCTGATAAAATAGTATAGCGATAACTATTTTAGTTATGGAGATAACATTGTGTACATTTGATCGTATGTAACAGTGTTGCTTATATTTTTGTTTATTTAAAAGTAATAAAAACACTCTCCTGTAAAATTTTGGTTTTGTACCATACGATAACTTCGTGCACAGGGGGGGTCGATATATGTATGTACCTAACGTATACTTCATACTATGTTCCTATGTTAAATAAGCACCAAAACTTCAATTTACAATCGCTGTAACGCTTACATATATGGATGAGTGTGAGAACATATGATTGCCCATAATTGTAATTCTATGCTGTGTATGATGTGTGGTTTGATCCTAAACAACATTCACAGACATACATGTTTGACCCCTATAGTCTACATAATTTAAATGTATGTATGTACACAAAAAGATATGTATGTATGTATGTGCAAATATTTTTGAAAAATCATGAAAATGATAAAATGTTTTAAAATTTTGGCAAAACTCTTACCTTCAAACATGATAAAAAACTACCAACCCATTAACACCATTTAAATATGAAACTATGAACCCTCAATATTAGTCATTGCCAATAATAATTTTTATAGATTTTGTGTGAATTCAAGTGAATAATATATAGTAATTTTTATAGTGATTTTTTTGAAAGAGAAAAGGAAATAATTTTTTTAACCAATCACGTTCACTTGCTGTTCCCAAATGTTCAGACAATTGCACGTAAATTTTGTTCATCATTTTCATAGAAATAATTGTCGTGATTGTTTTTTGGTTTTGAGTATAACTTTTTTTATTCTACATATTTTATTGCACATGTGTATGTATGCGCATATGTATGTATGGTGGCACAAGTTTTTTTATTTTTATAAATTTGAAGTTAAAAATTACTTTAAACCGCTAACATTCACAACAACTAAAACACAAGTGAACCTACAAATAAGTGTTTGTCTGTCGTATGTTAAACACAAAAAACCACAAGATGTTTATCACTCCATCAAGTTTTTAGCTGTTTTTTTTTTTTATTTATGTTGTTCTTATTATTTTTTATTTTATTAAAAAATTTAGTTGTTGTTATTCGCTTGTTTTTAATATAAAGTACGTGCATTGCATATTGAGTGCGTTGAGGTTTTTTATATAAAATGTATGCATGTGAATATGTACGTATGTACCATGTAGGTATGGGATAGATTTTGAATTTTAATTGCCAAAAAAAACAACAAAACAAAATAAATAAAAAATATGTTAATTTTACTTAAATTTAAAAATTATGATTAATAACTGAATTGAACGAATATTTTTTTTTTCGAATGATAAATTTTGTTAGGGAACATCAAAGCAATTTAAATAATTTGTATGCACGACAGCATAAATTTGTTCTAAGATAGATCTATTGCTTTCAAAAATAATCTATGGAAATTGTTCAGCTGGAATAGACAATTAATGGGCTTGACATATAGGACATGTAAGAGTAGATAAAGCATATTAGAAATATTTCTAAAAATATGTATTTTATCCTAAAATCGTAAGTTTTATAAAATAATAACATTTTTGGTTTTTGAACAAAAGAAAAAAGTTTAACATTTAAATTCGTTCAATATGTTAGGACTGGACCTGGTATTTTCATATTAGGCAACCATCTGACGAAAGTGACGAAAGTTAAAAAATTAATTCTGCCGTAAGTAGGAAAGGGGGATGCAGGAAGCAAGAGACACTTTCAACACCCACACTTGGAGATCAATATGGTCCATTGTGTTCCCCAAATTCTGTCCTATGAATAATAGTTTATTTAACTAAGAACTGTGTAAATTAATAGATTAATTTACGACACACGCTATAATTGAGATAATAACACTATTGCATTAAATCCCGCAATTTAAAGCTACCGTCAGGCCAATTTTCAAAGATATATTGAACACCTTGCCAAGAAGTTAAGTTGTCATAAGAATAAGGCCGAGGTTTATTACAGGCATTTTTGCTTCTTTACTTTAAATATTTTGTTGTAATTTTTTTAAGAGCATACTCTAATAAAATTAAAAACGCTTAAAGAAGATATGAACAAGTATCTGCTTTATTTTTTAAAAATATGTAAACCTTAATTCTTATTTTAAATAATTCTTTAAAATAAGGCCACATAGGTAAGTAGCCAAAAATAGAACTTCAACCTTTTTTAAATATTTGATTTTGATGTTATAGTAAAATGTGTATGCTTTAATACTTTTTGCAGCCTCCTTTGTTTGAAATTACTTCAAATATTCTCTTTGGAAGTGAATCATACAAAGACTTAAGATAGTCCAATGAAATTTCGTTCCAGTCTTCCTTCATAGCATTAATTAATAAATTTTTTTCATCAAATTGCCTTTCATTTTCATATACATACTTGTCATCCAGTTCCAGACGTATTTAACAGTATTAAGGTCTGGTGAATACGATGGAAACTGAATGATCTTAAAATTTGTGCCTGAATTCTCAGGATATCATAATTCTAGCTGTGGGTGCGTTGTCATGCTGGTAAATCGAGGATATCGGTCCCAACAGCGCATTAAAATGTGGAAATTCTGATTCTAGAATATGTACGTTTATAAGACAACGCTGTCATTTTAGCGGTTTAAAAAATTATTTCCGTTGTTTCGTAGTAAGACACAGCACCCCATCCCATTTTGCTTACTGAGGAAGCTAAATTGGAAGCTTTTCTTAAAATTAAACATCGTTCTCGCAGTGATGTGGCGCAGTAAGTTAACTAAAAAAAATTTAAAAAAGTAGTGGCCTTTTTCTAGTGACAAGCAGTGTATGTACTCTTTAAATTATACAGCGCGGTATTCATAAAATAGTTTTATTTTAAAGGCACCCAATTTAATAAAGAAGTATCACTATTGAAGTCAATGAGTGATGTGTGGTAAGAAAAAATTTTTTTCTTCATAATAGCCAATACTCTCGGAGAAATTTTTTATATTGTGCTATAAATTAAAGTAACGTGACTGACTGACTGACTGTCTGAATTTTGGACAGCGAGTTTTTTTCCGATGTATAAGTGAACTACGAAGGAATTTTTGAAAATTTGAATGTCAAGGTAGTAAAATAGGGAAAAGAAAGGTAAAAGTTGTGTAATTTTATATCAGCTATTCTTAACTTGTAGTCATCGCAATCTCTAATCTAATTGAATGATTAACCCCTAAGGGTAAAAAGTAGTTCCTTATAAACAACATACATACATGTGTATATAGATAAACGTAAGAAACGTGGTCCAACCATATAAATTACGCATGTGGACGAACATATTCAATGCTTAGAACATTATGGCCAACGCAATATTGTACTCCTATCAGAATAAGATCACTTCTCGCTAAAACCTATTTAATTCCTATTCTCTTATATGGATGTGAGTTATTTGCTAGTTGTGACGCCGCAAGTAATCGGAAACTAGACACAATATTTAGAAGTATCATTCGGTATGTATATGGCCTAAAAAGATTTGCATCTGTATCACCATTTACAGGTAAATTATATGGTATCCAGTTTAATGATTTGTTGAAAACAAGGGTGCTTATATTTTTGCACAAAATAGTGTACAACCGTCAGCCATCTTATCTTTATAACCGTTTAAGCTTTTCGAGATCTGATCGAGGTAATAGGCTTATATCTTTTGGACATCAAAGTTTAATTTCTGATTGGCAATTTTTTATTAATGCAATTCGTCTTTGGAATTGCCTCCCGTATAATATACAAATTATTAGTAACGCACTGAGCTTTAAAAAAGCATTATACAATTTGTTTTCAAACTAAATTTTTTTTTAAACATAAAACTGTATTTTTGTTTTAGTTACAAATGTATATTTTTTTTTATTATGTTACCATAAAACTTTGTTTATCTTATATATATTTCTTATATTTTATTCATTCATTTATAATTCGTTTATATATTAAACTTCTTTTTTTTTTTGATATTAAAGCATTCTATACTGTAATAAGAGACTATAAGTCTTGTGTATAGAATTGAAAATAAAAATAAATAAATAAATAAAATAAATAAACATTTAAAATTTTATTATTAATGTTACAAAATAATACATTTATATAAATACCAAGGCATATTCATTCAGGTATATGCAACGGCGAATTGATACAAAAAAGCAACTTTTCAGGGGATGTTTTATGATAAGGCCAATTTGTATATCAGGGATAGGAAAGTTGTAATAACATATTAAATATAATACAAATTTGATGAAAAGAAGGATATAAATTTTTGAAACACATTATTAATGACGCAAAAGCAACAAATATACATAAATTTAGTACAAATAAGTACACTTAAGGTTATTGTTTATTACCGAATCTAATTTTTCGAATTTTCCTTCACTGCATTAATAAATAAAATCAAAGCAAATTTAGCCTATTTTGACAAAAAGTTTCCCCATCAGCTGGGCTGATAATTTCACCTGTATGAATTCGCCTTGATACATACGTTTTTGACACTTTTTTCAAAGTCACATGTATATACATATAAAATATAAGCCCTTATGAGTACATTTTTATATAAACATCTTGTGACATTTTACAATAGTACATGAATTGAATACTATTGTCGCCTAATATTTAAAGCGACACGCTTCTAAGGTTCAATATACTCAGAAGCTGAAGCCTACTGACCATTCTAAGCGTCGTTCATATGCCGAATGATTGGTTAAACAGACAGAAGTGAATGGTGACTTTACAATGAAAGTCATCTTTAATGACGAGGCACACTTTTACCCCAGTGGATTCATAAACAAGCAGAAATGCCGTATTTGTGAAAATGAGAATTCACCAGTAATTGTTGAAAAGCCGATGCGTCTAAAAAGTGTGACAAAGAGTGTATAATGGCTATCGCAAGATGATAACGGAGAACAGAAATAGAAAATATCAACCTTGATGATATGTGGTTCTAAGAGTATGGTGCCACTTTCCACACAGCCAACAAGATAATAGCTATTTTGCGTGAAAAATTCAAAGGCGGTGTTATTTCACGTCGTGGCGACGTTAATTGGCCGTTACGATCATGTGATTTGACTTCTTTCTTTTAGGATATTTAAAATAAAAAGCATCAGTCCTGATTCAGCTCTGGTCCGGTTAAGAGCTCGCACGTTTTTGCCATTATCATTTAATGGCAATCAGGTTGTCCCTTTTTATCTGACTTCGAGAGTTTTGCGTCTCACTTTCGCGAGGTTAACTGTGTGGCGTCGCGTAACTGTGCTTTGGATACAGTTTCCAGACTATTCTACAGTTAACCGCGTGTTTTCGTTTTAATTGGAGGAGTACCATATAAACTCAATTAACATGAGACTGGAGGAGTTCCATAAAACTCAGCAGTAATTATTGTTCAGACGTCTCCGACTTCCTATACAATGGTATAGGTCGAACTGCGGTACCTGAACCAAAGTTTTGTAACTGGAGGAGAACCATTAAACTCAATTTTTGTTTATTGTTCGAGTGTCTTCGACTTCCTATACAAAGGTATAGGTCGACTTGCGGAGCCTGAATCAACACATGACTTACTAAATCACAAGTAATAAATCTTGTAATCAGTAAGTCGCACTACAAACACTGTTGGAGGAATAACCTGGCAATATGCTTATGCAGCCAACCAACTTTAATAATTAAAAAAAAAATAAAAAGCATGCGTTAATAAACGAAGAACTATTTAAGTGCTTAAGGATAAAAAATTTCGGCACATTGACGATATTGAAACTTAATAATGTTTTCGTGTCATCGAAAATATGCACCATTGGATAAAAGTTTGTCACCAAAGCTGTGGATTTTTTGTTTCACACATAATTGTCATAGATCCTTGTATCATAACAAAAAATATTAAGATACTTATCTGAACACTTTTTGTTTTATTCACAGATAACATCGTTCGTTTTGGTTGGACAATCCTATTTATTTAATTAAAATTTAAGATATTTTTAAGAGGTCCTACTAAAAGAGGAAATACGGAAAAATATGACTGATTCCTGTGGCAATTCATATACATTTTCTAAAACTGTTTTAAGCCAACATAAAAAATTATATAATTTAGTAAAAGTTCAGACATGCAACATATTCATTACGGGATAGTAGGTGGAGACTTCGGAAAAACAGTAGGTTTCTTTTTAGCACATAAAAGGTTTTCCAATAAGTGTGACATGATTTCTTTAAAAAAACACACACTTATTGTTAAATTTAAAAGGTTTTTATTTAATGTAAAATACAATCGATACAATTAAGTTCTAAATAAAACGTCAATCAAATGGCCTTCACGACTTCTTCTGCAGGAACGAATTCGATGAATCCAATTTTCGAGCACTTTTTCCACTCCTATTAATCCTAGTTGAGAGAATAGCAAAATGATTATTTTTTAATTTTTATAGTAATTTTTGCATTATTATTTCCATTTTGTAATTTTTTTTTATGAAAGTAGGGGTTAAAATGTTTGCAATCTCTTACAAAAGATTTTTTCCAAATTCATCTTTAAATATCGCAATTTTGATCGGTGTATATTCATTGCAAAGTTGCCAGCCAAGATGACTTTCCACACGAATACTTTCAAAGTTAACAAAAGTAACCGTTAATGATTTCATTCCCAAGTGTTAACCAAACACAGCTTTTTGGTTTATTGCCTAGGCGTGCGTGTGTGTGTGTGTATCTTTTTTCAAACCGCAACTGTCAAAGTTAACAAACACAACAAAACAAAAGCACAATACACACAATAAAATGTAAACAAAACCAATACACTCCCCCTTTTTAACGTATAAAGCTCTCTCTCATACAATACACACAAATACACGAATAGTATTTGTGCATTAATGCCTATACATAGTTGGCAAGCAAGCAAATTGTTATTTTAACTATATAACGAATATGCTGACAGTTGACAGCAGCTTTTCTTAGAAGTTAAACGTCGGTAAGCTTAAGCGGTTGCATTTCGTTGGTTTTGTGTAGAAAACATTTGTATCGGTCGGTGGTAGTGCACTAGTGTTAACTTGTTGAATATTTTTGGTTGTTGTGTGTTTTTGTTGTTGTTAAGACTGGTGCTGAATGTATAAGTGTTTGTATTTAAAAGTCAGTAAGCTGACCGCGCCTAGGTCTTAAGAAAAATTCTTAGTTTCAATAGAATAATATAAAAGTTTTAACAAAAAATATATAAAATTAAAAAGTTTCAAGGAAAATAAATAGAATTCTTTAAAAAATAAGCAATTTATGAAAAAAATAAGAAAGAAAATGATATAAATGCAAAACTAAAATGTCATAAAGTTAAAGAAAAGTTTAAATGTAGTGGTACAAGTTAACAAGTTATTGTTGGTGTATGTATGTGTAGCAGCACTTATTACCAATTATTATTGGCTTTAATCTATTAATAATGGTGTATGAAAAATATAAAATTAACAAAGAAAGAATGAATAAAAAACCACAAAACTAAATAATAAATTAAACAAATTGTAAAAATATATTTTAGTAAAAAAAAATTAAATTAAAGAAAATTTAAATTTCTGGCATTTAGCTAAAGAAATTAAGTTTTTGTTTTTTGCAAAGGTGTTGAATATTTCCCCCCAGGATTTAATTTTAAATTAACTATTGCTCTTTTCAAGCTGTTGGCAACTCTCTATATCTGTCATTTTACACTTGAAAGCAAAAAGGCAAAAACTTGTTAAACAACAACAAAACAAACACACCATCACCTACACTATATGTATTCGCAATGTGTATGAAATCATGCCCAATCTATAGAATTTATATACAAAACAAAACCCATATTAATTAATAAAATATATTTGTGAAATTATTACTTAAAACTAATGCAAGTGTAGTAATTTCTATAATATTTTGGAAACGCTTAGCTGCACATTAAGAACATCGCTGTTGCGCTTTTAAATGGTTGCTGCAATTTATCGGTTGGAACACCGATAGCAATAAAGTGGTTGGTTTGGTTGGCTGGTTAGTTTGTTTGTTAGTTAGTTAAATGCATTTTTAACATGAATGAATTAATATGGTTGTTACATTGGTTAAATGTGTGCGTGTTTAAATCTTTTTTCCAGTAGTTTGTATCTGTGTTGACAATATTTTATTTTTTTTTTTTTCATAACATTTCTATTCAAACACATGGCCAATAACCCTGGCCATATGAAAAATTATTGAAGTGAGTCTGTAAATTGCACCACACACACACACATAAGATTTACCACTAATTTTAAATGCTGCTGGCTGCAAACGTTCTTTCACATGCAACTTTCAAATTTATGTAAAAGTGGTTGAAGCTCCAAATCATGCTGATGTTTACGTTTTTTTTTTTTTTTTAAATAATATTTATTATGTGGTCAGCCAGTTTTATGTATGTTTATATGGTAATATTTAGACTTTAATGACTCTCAAACTAATTTGAATTGGGTCAGTTGCAATTAAAGAGAAAAGTTAGGAATTATTTGGTGAAAATTTAATAGTTCTAATCACATACAAAACCAATTTAAAATCACTATGTTTGAAGATAAAAACAGAAATAAATATACTAAAAATTTATTTAAATGGTGGTATGAATAAAAAGAATTATATGTGGTGGCCCATATACAAGTATTTAAATTTTAATTAAATTTAATATAAAAAAATCAATAATGGCTTTTTTAGAAATAACATTTATTCCGGTTATTTATAAAACATGACTTCATTCATGCGGCTGCCAAAGGTTGACTTCACAGTAGACTAACTTGTTAGTCCAATTTTCTCCAGTTTTCGCAACTTACGAGTTGAAGTCGGAAGGACATCTTAAGGTTGCTGGAGGTATTAACCGGTCACTGGATGTTAAAGAAAACAGGCAAGCTGACTCTGTATGTATTTGCAGAAGAAGAAATCATTTTTCCACCTTATCTGCAAATGTCCTGCTCTGGCGACCAAGAGACATAGAATCCTAGACTAGATCATCTCTCTGAGATATTTATGATCAGACTGAACAATCTGCTGAGATACCACACGGTTACCGGGTGTCTTAGAGTGATTATAAGAGATATTAAAACTGGGAAATGATTTGGTCTTGTCCAAGCGGTGCCACACAGACTCCCCTCGACAGTTCGCGCAACGTGAACTACAACGATAACCGCACAACCAATTCTCTAGATCAGTGTAAGCCTTAGAGGAATAAATAATAACTGGCTTATTTGCATAGATTTAGTACCCCTGACAGGTATGTGGTTTACATACCATAGTAGTAGTAGTAGTAGTAGAAGTAGTAGTAGTAGTAGTAGTAGTAGTAGTAGTATAAACTAGTTATAATCTGGATTGTTCGATGGTTTAGTTGGAATTTAGGTTCCATATTATTGCAGTAGAAAAATCTTATGTCTATTAGGGATATAAAGACACGTCACAATAGAACTATTTAAGTCTACAAAAAAAGCTGTGCAACTAGTGTATCATAATGCTAAAACCAAAGACTTTCCAATTTAATATTTTCCACTTAAGCTTATAAAACGTCCGTTCTGTAGCTCTCGCCTTTGACTGTAGATGTATTTTCAGCGAAATTTTCGAAAAAAAGTCAGCCACTGTTAACTATTACTCTCTGTAAATATACTGGCTTCATAACAAATAATTACAATTATTTGTTAACATAAGCGCCGATAGGAAATGAGCATCGTCAAAAAAGATAATTTTTCGATTTATTTAGATTTCCAAATGAAACTTCTAAGAGTCCCAAACTGGGAAGTCGCAAAGAAGTGGTAGGTCGTTTACCTTTAATTTTAATACACACCTACTATATAACATGGATTAATTAATAAAATATAAGTGCAATACGAAGCCACTTAGGTGGTGGGTATAACAAATTCGGCACAACCAAATATAACACTCTTCCTTCTTTTTTTTTATTCCCTGAAATTAAATTTTTCCACTTTTCCACTGATAAAAATCTAACTCGTTTTAATTTCTTTAAGAGTTTTATACCAGGGTAAACTTTTGTTTAAGAAAATTCAAAATTGGCTGCCTTTTAAACTTAACACGTGTTGATTTAATTCTTGGGATTTTTTTCTTCTTTTAATTCTATTTCTCTCTCTTCATAGTTAAGCAATCGTTGACAAAAATTAACATATTTTGGTATACAAAGTAAAGGGTGTCTCAGTATGAATGCACTATTTAAATTTATTGTGATTTTTTCTGCAAGAGACATCTCTGAAATTTGGCAGCTGTCATATATGTTTGTTCTGACTATTAAAAATTGAGGGCTTTAGAAAGTAAAACGCATTATAATTATTACGATATTTTATAAAAATTTTAAAAGTTATGCTGGAATCGCGCGTAAACTTTGAATAATTTCTAGTCGAGAAAGTGCACCTAATGTGTCAACAATTCCAAGAGTGGCCAAACAATTTTAAGAAACTGGGTCGGTTGTTGACAGTAAGTTGACCCGAACGGTCTGTTGAAAAAATTGCTGTTGTAAACGAGAGTGTCGTAGCAAAACCCCGAAAACATCAATTCGGCAACGTTCTCAACAACTTCAAGACCTAAATCTTCAGCTTACTCAAATGGTCAAACCAGCAGACTATGGGAATCTTCGGCAATTCGTTGAATGGATAAGGAGTAAAATACAATCAGTGCCAATTTATCGAAACAGATCATCTTCTCTGATAAAACGTATTTCCATCGGAATGGCTTCGTGAATATACTAAATTTTTTATTTTGCAGCTCAGAAAATCCTCATGAATCCATAAAAAAACAAAAGCACCTACAATGAGCAACTATCTGGTGCGGATGTTGGAAAGGTGGCGGATTTTGTGGAGTTCTTGTGGCCTCATCTTAAAGGCATGGATCTTGATAACAAATGGTTTCAGCAAGTCAGCGCAACCTTCCACATCGCGCATTAACGAATCTATTTATTTCATCTACGATTTCGAGAACAAATTCTATTTTTTCAGGTTTTTGTTAATTCTGGGGATTATGCGAATAAACCAGAAACAATTCCTGAGCTCAAGTCCGAGATCAAATGTTTTGTCGATAAAATACAGCCACATCTCATGATAAATTTCATGAAAAGAGCAATGGCCTGTTATCAAAACTCTGGCGCCATTTTGAGAGATGTTTTACTCCAATAAAAACCAATTATAACTATAAATATCTCGAAAAATGCATTTTTATTTAAAAACATTCTTACTGAGACACCCGTTATGAGTTAAATTTGAGCTGCTGCTTTCGAAATTTACTTAAAGTAAGCAAAAATGTGGAATAGTTCCGAACTCTACATACCCTGCACCAACGTGCAGGTATGCAACTATGAATGTATTTGCATAGGTCATTCCGATTAAGGTTTTTAGAGACTTAACAAGATTAACCAGGATACAGCCAAAAGAACAATGCCAAATTAACATCCGTTTCTTAAATAATTTTGAATATATTTGCGTAATTTACAGCGAATGGTTTATCATTCATCATTTTCAATCGCGGTGAAGGGCATACAAAAGTTACGAATGCTATACAAGCCAACGCTATTATTCTGTAGCGTACCAACAAGAACAATAACATTGTTGATACCAATAATGTGACCAGCTCATCTTATTTATCTAATGACTTGTTTGTATCGTTAACTCGTTTTAGTTGTTGCTATATGTTATACATTCATTCATAAAAAAATTTTTAGTTTTCTTGTTGTTTTTGTTGTCGTCATCACTTTAGTGACTAATTCGTAATTGATAATTTTCAAATATTAAGTAACAATGTTTCTTCACGCCCATGCCATATTCATAAAAGTTAGATAGTGTGTGTCATTTTGTCTGGCTACAATAATTTAATATATTTTATGTTTAAGTGCAATTATCAATTAACCTTGATACAACGTATTGATACAGGGTTAGGTTATACTTTAATTTGTTGAATGTTGTAAAAACAAAAATTATTCTTACAAGATCAAAGTTCTGGCTGACATTTCATATTCTAGCTGACATTTCATAATTATTTAAATTTTGTTAGTTAAAGTAATATTTACGAATATTAATAATAAAATAGAAAAAATTTAATAGATAATTTTTAAAAAAAGATTATCTAATACGAATGCTTTATAATATACATAAATAGTATTTTCTAGACATTATCATGCTTATTCGCCTTATAAGGCTAACAAAGTATTATTACATACCTTTACAATTTTTGGAGTTCAAAAACCCAATAAATTAACGAAAATAAAACACATGCATAAACAATGAAAAAAAATATCAATATTTACGACGTTTTTTTTTCTGTCATGCATTTTATTCGATGGTATGTATGTATGTTTGTACGTGTTGTACAAAACATCTTTTTTTTTGAAATGCATACTACCATGTTTGTCTGCTTAAACGTCTGTCTAGGGGAACTCATTAATATTCAATAATTTACTGTTATTTTGTGCTCTCTTTACACACACACATTTTATACATTTTTATACTGAGTTTTATAACTCTCTTTCTCCCTTTAAAATTCGAAATCAAAATATTTAAAAGAATATTTGTTGTTTTTAAATCAAGCATTATAAAAAAAAGATTTTTCTATTTAATGTTTAAACAATTTTGAATAAAAGTATCAAAATCATGTTTAATATCTGTGGGAAACTTTCAACGATTATTTAAAAACTTAGCACAAAAAAAACTATGATGGTGGTCAAGACAGTGTTGCCACAGCAACGTTAGGTAATTTCTGTAAACTATAGCAAATATTTAACCCACGGATGGAAATCATAGTACAATTGTACTTTTTATGGTACATTTTTGACCTTGTTGGTACCGTGGTACTACCGCGAGCTACTTGGTACAATTTAAAAATTTGTCCATGTTCTCTTTAATTTTGTTTTATTCTGTCAGCTTCTCTGTTTTTGTTGCAATGCTGTTGTCAAGGCGAATTCATATACCAGGTGGTGTCAAGTCTGCAACAACAAAATCTGCCTAGTACACTACTGCAAACTTCTTCCAAAAATCACCTGTTAATTTAGTACCACCTGGTACATGAATTCACCTTGGCTGTTGTTATATGTATTTATTTTACTTATGATTCGTAAGCATGTAAGGTGGACCTTAATAATAAAGTACTAAAATGGTTCGATAAGTTTACTCCAGAAAAAGTTTTTATGGGAGAAACAAATGGTGAAAATATTTCCACACGAAGAAACAAACTTTGAAGCAATAAATAATCAGTACAGAGCTCTAGCCGATGTGATTGAACTTAGATCACACAAAGATTCAAATATTTTCTATTTTTGGTCTAAAGTATCACAGATGAAAAATTAATTAATTGAGTTCATGTTCCCAGAAATTTCAAAATATTTTAAGAATATAACGTCGAACGAGTTCACCTTATTGAATTCGCCTTGATATGTACCTATGAATGTAATATTTAATATTTTTTATTGAGTACTGGATTTTTAATCACATTTTTGTTAAGTGTTTGTTTTTTTATTGTACACTTCTGAAATTTAATAAACATTTTTGTTAAAAATGGTACCGTCATGGCCTAAAAAGTACATTTTGTTTTCATACTTGGTACAAAATCATAAAAGCAATTTTCCTTCCCTGATTTAACCAACTTATTTTTTCATAGATTTATGTTATAAGAACATTTATGATGAGAAAAAGTAATAGAAAGTATTTTCAATACAGTTTCAAGTCACGAAATTTATTTTAAAATAACAAACAAATCAACAAATCTTAAATTCTTTATATATTTTTGATTCAAAAAAAATTTTATTATAATTTCTTTTTGATTTACAGAAATTTTTAATAAATTCTTATTTTTAAAAAGTCAAAAATAAAAATTAAAATAGTTTTTGGTATAAAAAAAACTTACTATTATTATTATTATTTTTTTTTTTCAAATAAATAATTTTTTTATCACAAAGTTTTTAATGATTTTTTTACACCCTTCACACGACAGTGTAAAAGGGTATATATAGGTTTGTCATTCCGTGTGAAATTTCTACAATATTCATTTCCGACCCCATAAAGTATACATTTTTTGAAGGGAGTCGATTAAGCACTATCCGTCTGTCCGTCTCAATGTTGAAATCAACTTTTTGAAGACCCCCCCCCCCCCGACATGGCCAAGACCCGTGTAAGGTACCAAAGTATTATAAATATTCGGGAGCAGATCGCTATTGAAAATCAGAAATATGATGAGAAAATCTAAACCAGCATCGTCATTTTTACAACGCATTGATACAAACCGGCAGAACGTATGTTCGAATCCCAGTTGAGAAAATTTTTTTAATTTATAATTTTAAAATTGGATATTTTTAAGCGGCTCAAATCATGATAAATATAATGAAACACATCTGCTTGTATGTACGTATTTCATAACAATGAGATTATAAAATGCACTACGAAAAATTCAAATTTAAGATATACCAACATATTTTATTATTTTTTTTTTTACTAAGTTGCAGACATCCATTGGTTATACTTATATACTTATATACTATATACATATAAATATGCAATCCTGAAATCCTGATTCAAATCTCGGGTGGGCCAAAAATTTTTTTTATTGTTTTTATATTTTTATACCCTTCATCTGTGGTGCCAAGGGTTTTTTCCGACCCCATAAAGTATATATTATAAGTAAAGTATAGCTTATAAATAGAGGAGTTGAATAAGCCCTGATTGTCAATCCGTCTGTCCATGGCTTGGTAGAAATCAATTTTTAGAAGCAACGATATGTTCCTGGTATCAATCTTTTGGAAATATCCGGGAATGAATCGCCATTGAAATTCAGCACAATCGCCTCATAACTTTCTGAGATATAAGCAAATAAACACGACTACCTCTGTTTTTCCCATATTTTTCCCATATAAAATGGTGAATAAATGCGTCAGATATGCTAAAAACGGCTTTGATCCCTTCAACTTTATATTTTTAAATGGGTCAAATATGCTAAAAACGGCTTTGATCCCTTCAACTCCCAAAATATTGGTATCAAATGAAAGGGCTTGACCAGTAGAATACACTAAATTGTTTAAAAAAAATATAAAATTCAAGATGGCGTCTAAAACAAAATGGTGGAACATTTTTTTTATTAACCTTATCAATATGGGTATCAAATAAAAGTGCTTGACTAGTAGAATACAGTTACCTAAGTAAAAATTCAAAATCTTACCTAAGTAAAAATTCAAAATCGAGGATGCCGTCGGAAATAATAAAGAAAAATTGAGTATAACATGAAATATAGGTTAAGCTACGATGTGGGATTATACCTACATATGTACATGATGGTGAAGGGTATTATCAGATTCGGTACGGTCGAATATAGCACTCTTACTTGTTTTTTTTTAATTTTTAATAAATATGTGAATACATTACCTTATTTCATAATTTTACGATGGGTTCGTAAACAACTAACATATTAAGAAAAAAATTTAAAATCACATATGACATTGAAAATAATAAAACGAAATGACGTATAACATTAAATCTAAAATCTAGCCAAAGTTTCGCTGGGTCACTAAACCTGTGCACAAGATGGTAAAGAGTATTATCAGAGTCGGCATGGCCGAATATAGCACTCTTACTTGTTTGTAATAAATTTTCAATAATATTTTTTTATGGAAGATTGCTTATGTTTAGAAATTTTTTAAATGTATCAAAATATTGCAAGTATTTTGTTTATAGAAAATTTAAAACAACAAATATATAATTAATATTGTATTAGTTTTATGTCACTGTAGAAAATTGTTTATTATTGAATTTTTGTTAACCTAAAATATGGGACAAAATTTTTAACTTTTTTTGTTTATCGGATACTTTGTTTGCGAAGGTTGTAATAAAACTTACAATTAACAACAAATTTTGTTCATTCAAAAGTTTTTAAATTTTTTTTGTGTTATATTGTTTTTATTTCTTCGAGCTAAAGATCACTTTTTTTATAAAAATTATTATTTTATTCCGATATTTCGCTACCAAAAAAAAAAAAATAACTTTCCCTGAAGAAGCTACCCAATGTGGTAGCGAAATATCGGAATAAAATAATAATTTTTATAAAAAAAGTGATCTTTAGCTCGAAGAAATAAAAACAATATATCAATATAAAAAGATCGAAGAAATTTACACAATATTTTTTTTGTGTTAAAAATTCTCCAGTAGTAAATAAATATATATTATGAATTTATAGAAAATGATATTAATTTTTTTGTTCGGGATATGCTCCCAACTAGTATTTCAATGATCTTTATTTTTTTTGTTGAGCTTAAGGAGAATTAGAAATGATTACCCTGCCCTAAAAATTATGTTAAATTTAATAAGAGTTCCAAGTGCCAATTAACGTAATAATAATAATCATTAACGTTTGACTTTATTTTTTTTTTTTAACAGAATAATGACAAACAAATCAGCATAATTATTAAGTCGTTAAGTAATATTATATAATGTAAAGAAAACAAGTAAGAGCACTATATTCGGCTGTGCCGAATCTTTTATACCCACCACCAATTTTGTGTACATTTAAAGCACAATATTTATTATTTTGTTAATCATTATGGAATAATCTCTTTATAATAAAATATGTATCACTTTCTTTGTAGAGGGTGGTTAAATTTTAAGGGCCCAAGTTGAAGGTGAACTACACCTAGTCTTTAAGTTTGTTTTCTGCATTTTACTTGACATTTCTCAATCTCAAACTTACTCATTTTGATCCGTGGAAAGATACGCAAATGAGCAACGCTTTAAAGTTATTCAGGTTTTTTATAAAAATGGGCGTTCAAATCAAAATGCATTTTGTGCACTTCGTAATTCTTTTGATCAACATAATCGTTCAAATTCGTCCACAATCGGGAGAATTGTAAAAGATATTTAAATTTCTGCAAAACAGGTCTGTATAAAATGTTAGAAAATCTGTGAATGCCTTCTTAGTTCGTTGAATGGGAACTATTGCTGTTTTTTGCGATAGTGTGGCAAAAGAGCAGTCAACCTCGACTCATCATCATGCCCAATAATTGAGCATCAACATTGTCATTGAAAATTTCGACCATCAGATAGAGGAGTGGCGCCAAGGATGGGGGGGCCATTTGGCCGATATTTTGTTAAATACATAATTGAACCATACAAATATTATCATTATAAAAAGAAATAATAATATCTTAAATAATTTGTGTTTTATTTAAATACAACATCGGTCCTTAAATGAAATAAAATTCAATGAAAGTGTGTTAAAGTAGCTGTGTCAATAAAGTTTCTACTAATAAATACAACTTAAATATTTCAATATAGCCCTTTATTTTCCCAAAAACTTTGTCAATAGAGAAATTACATGAATTTAAGGTAAGCCGTTGTATGGGAGGTAGGCGTTAAAGTGGCCGTGTCACCTAAACTTTTTGGCACAACAATAATATTGATTAGAAGGATATACACAGCAAATTTGATCATCATACCTCTAATTCTGGCGGTTTTATGAGCTTTTAAATTTCATTAACGGTAGATTACGTGAAAAGTGGGCGTTATAGTAGGCGTGTCAAAGTTGTTTTGGCGAATGAGTACAACTTAGGTGTTTCAATATAGCCCTTTATTAATCCAAAATCATTATTAATAGAGAAATTAGAGGAATTTTGAGTAAAACGTTATATGGGAGGTGGGCGTAAAAGTGGGCGTGGCAACTCAATTTTCTAGCACAGTAATGACATTGCCTAGGGGGATATACGCAGCAAATTTTATCATAATACCTCTTATTTTGGTGGTTTTATGAGCTTTTAAATTTCATTAACGGTATATAACGTGAAAAGTGGGCGTTATAGTAGGCGTGTCAAAGCTATTTTTGCGAATGAGTACAACTTAGGTGTTTCAATATAGTCCTTTATTATTCCAAAATCTTTATTAATAGAGGAATTATATGAATTTTAAGTAAAACGTTATATGGGAGGTGGGCGTAAAAGTGGGCGTGGCGCCCTAATTTTCCGGCGCAGTAATGACATTGCCTAAAAGGATATACGTAGCGAATTTGATCATCATACCTCTAATTTTGGCGGTTTTATGAGCTTTTAAATTTCATTAACGGTATATAACGTGAAAAGTGGGCGTTATAGTGGGCGTGTCAAAGTTGTATTTTCGAATGGGTACAACTGAGATGTTTCAATATAGCCCTTTATTATTCCAAAATCTACATAAATTGAGAAATTATATGAATTTTGGGTAAAACGTAATATGGGAGGTGGGCGTAAAAGTGGGCGTGGCACATTGATTTTCCGTTACAAAAAAGCGTCTCACCAATAAGCAAAGTGTGCAAAATTTCAGAGTCGTACATCCAATTTTGTTGCTTTTATGACGTTTTTGTTTTTAAATATACCGAAAAATACACTGTGCGGTATAAATTTTCGTACATTTTGATCGATAACTCCTCTCCTAATGCATAGATTTAGACAATTTTCGGGGAAAAATAGTGCTTTTACTCAGGAAATATATATTCGAAGTTTCATGAGTCTACGTTAATGCGTTTGAACACAATTCCATTTTATTCGATGTTTGAAGGACACGGTTTTTTCGACCTACTCTTGCTTTTCGAGCTATAACTCTCTTCCTAATATTCCGATTTAGCCCATTTTCAATACCAAACAAACCTTGTCTATAAGAAAGATTCTGGCAAAATTTGAGCCCCCTAGCTTTTTCGGTGCGACCTCTATCGTGCTTTCAACAGACGGACAGACGGACAGACGGACAGACGGACAGACGGACAGACGGACGGACATAGCTAGATCGTCATCAAATCAAACCCTGATTCAGAATATATATACTTTATGGGGTCTAAAATGGATATTTCGATGTGTTACAAACGGAATGACAAAATGAATATACCCCCACCATTTTTTTGGTGGCGGGTATAAAAACTGTCAATTTCGTTGTGTCAACCTTTTACCTTCTATATAATGCCAGTTTGTAACAAAATATTGTAGAAGCAACTTTTTTTCCATCAATTTAATTCAGTCTTCCGCTCATTTTGCTTCTAAAAACTTGGCCCTGAAAATAAGTCTAACGACAGCCCTTTAAAACCTCAAATTTCAATCTTCAATCTTCTTAGCCAAAAAAAATAGAAAACAATATACAGTCATAGTTAAATATGAACCTATAATTTATAAACAAACAGTAGTTCTCGGTACTATAGTGATGAAATGTCTTCAGTATTGAGAATAAAGTAGAACCTCAAATCAATTACTTCTCATTCATACAATTACGATGGTAGAGTTCACATAATGCTCCCCAACATTAAATACATTTTACTGTTGTTGTTTGTGCATTGCATTATACTCCCATATGACTTCAAAGAGAGACCAGAAAAGTTATGGGGAGAAATAAAAGCGTTAAACATTGAAAACTAAAAAAGTTCTTAAAAGTAAACAAGCGAGCGCCAAGTTAGTATTTTATAACGGTTGTTTGCGTATAGACGTCTTTTAGTAACAAAAAAAAAATATTAAGTTAAAAAACGTTACGATTTTCTTGCCTGTACATGTATGTGTGTGTGTATAAGCAAATGTGTATATTTTCTTAACCTGGTCTACATACAACCCAAAAAACTTTTAATTTTTGTTGTTGTGGTGGAAAATATTCATGCTGTTTTATAGTGGAGTTAATGACGACACAAGAAGAAACCCGTTATTTAAAAAAATAACTAAACAAATAAAAGAAACATAAATTAAATGTTAAAAAGTGTTTAAATGTAAGAGCTTGTGTTAATTAATTTACTTAAGCTTGTTTTAGTTACAATTTCAGTTTCATTTACACAGAAAAAGCACAAAAAGAAAAGCATTGTAAAAGTATCTAACTAAAATAAAACAAACAAAAACAAGTAACGAAAATGTGGCCTTTTGAAAGTGTACTTACAAACTGGATTAGCTATAAATAATTATACCCTTAAATTAATAAATAAAATCTACTTAGAAAGTTGTGCCTTAAAAGAAACCAATACAAAATAAAATAAAAGACGCCATTTGGAGGCCGACAATATGACGACGTCTAGACGTCTTGTCTTTAATGGAATCGCAGCCACATTTGTTATTGTCTTCGCTTTCATAACAGCCATTAAATCTCAGAAAAGTGAACTATTTGAATCTGCAGAGTTTCCCAGCAGTCAATATGACTATGACCCAGATTATCATGCGAATACACAGATGAAATTTGCACCGCCTCTGCCACTGCTAACAACAAAACCACCACCACCGCTTTTGGGACCGGATGACAATACGCTGACGTCATCATCGTCTGCTACGTCGGTGTCAACTTCATATACGGAATTGAATGGTGGTAGCATAACAAGTGAACGCATACTGCGTTCTAGTGAGAGTCCTTATGCCGTACGTGAACACATTACGGTGGAAAAAAATGGCAAGTTAATTATTGAACCTGGTGTTCGATTGGAATTTGCTCCAACGGTTGGCATAACCATAAAAGGGATACTTCATGCAGTGGTAAGTTTTTCCCTCAAAATAAAATTAAAAAAATTTAAAAAAAAATCGTCTGACAATCAATAGAAATATAAGTTTTGTATAAAAAAAAAAATTATATTTAAAGAGAATTTAACGACAATTTTTTCCCACACTTATTTTTTCTTTTTATGAATTAAAATTTCTTTTCAATTGATTTTTATCAGCATTAAGTTTTTTGACGAATTACAATGAACTTTAAAGTGCAGATCGCAAGTGTTAGCCAAAAGTTTAAAATTCAATTTTTTGTTGACTTAACAAGTGTAATTGACACACTTATTCATTTTATTTTGATCTTGTTCTTATTATTTCAATACAGTTTCTTTGTTATTGTTTTAATTTTTTTTTTTTTTTTTTTTTGTTGTGTTGTTATTGTACTTTTAATTCATATGTCAGTGATTCATTAGATTTACTGCCTGTTCAACGATGTCGAAAGAAAACACAAGCGAACTTTCATTCGTACAAATACGTTGAAAACAAAAACAAATTTTTAGTTTTTGTTGTTGTTTTCAATATATTTGTACGAATGAAAGTTCGCTTGTGTTTTCTTTCGACATCGTTGAACAGGCAGTCAATCTCATAAATATTTATTTTTTCGCAGTCAGTTTGTCGTAACTTTTATTTGTAATATTTTTTTTTAGAAAGAAATTCACCTGTTGCTTAAACAGTTTTTGTTCTTATCAATAAAAAAAGCTTTTTTAAATATATACACACATACATACTGTTATTCATATCTGTGTTAGTTGTAATGCTTTTAGATAACAACATTATAGCGGAATTATATGCTCTGTTTAAGGTTGACATAGGCTCGGATGGGTGAATAAGTCTTTACTGTTTATTTAAGTTTTTTTTTTTGCTGTTTTTATAAACCATTTATAACAGGTTCATTGATAAGATAACAGGAATGCGAGAGTAGTGATTATGAAATCTATGTTAAAAAAAAAATTTTTTTTTTTTGGAATATTGCAGATTATGTATGTATGTATGTATGTATACAATCTATTGTGCTAAACAATACAAAAATTTCTATAAAAAAATCAATTTGTTTGTAAATTGGTATACATATACATCAATACATTTTCTTATAATTAAATTTTGTTTTTAATTAACTGTAAATGGAAAGCTTTAAACAATTTTTTTTTAAATAAAAAATTATTATTTCAAACAATTAAGTAAGTTGCAGACATGAATGTATTGTATTCTTAATTCAATTAAGTAAAATCGTTTTTGTTTTCCGGTCTTTAGCTTGTTAATGATTTGTTCAAAAACCAAAAAATTCAACGCAATAAAATATAATACGTACTAGGAAAGAGAGAGACAGGTACAACTTGCTTGTACCATTGTGTAATGAAAGAGGGAGAATGTACGAAGCAAAATAAAAAACAATAAAATATTAAAAATTTTATATATTTAAAATTTTGCAAAAATTGACGATTTGTTTAGAATAAATTTCGCTAATTAGAAATAGTTTAAATAAACTGTTCACAGCACATTGCTCGTCTTGTTGAACAATAAAATAATAAAGCAAGGGCGGATATAGGCACCAAGGTTGGGTACTTTATCATTTTTGTTTAAGAATATCAAAATATTTTATAGTCTTTGAGTTAATTTGTGTTCTCATGAGCTGCACATCTTATCGAACGCAACCTACAGCATAAAAAAATATATTTTAAAAGGTTTCTATAGGTGGTAAAGTTTATATTCTGAAGAGCATTGCAATTATTTTGTATAGTTGTGGAAAACGCAAAGAAAAAATATGGTTGTGGTAACCATAATCGAAGAACAACATATTATGGTTGAATTGTATGATTACGGGTTAAACATTTAATGGTTACCAGTTATCATTATTATGTTTAATTTGCGCATCATTCAATAATCATATATATGACTACAATTAAAATCGACAATCTTTGCTTTTTTACGGCAAATGACTGTCTTTTAGTGTAATTTACACATATTGCTTGTACTCACCAATTTAATTGCAATTTTTATACTAATATTTTTTTACATGTTTTCACTTATTTGTAAGTTTTCTTTAATTTTTCAAAATTTTTGTTCATTTAATATACTAAAAATTTATTCAGCAAGAAGAAGAACAGTTGAAATCAAATTATTATTAAAAAAAATCATAGCTTGATTGATTTGTAATCATACTATTGTCTCACTTATTATTTAATGATTATTTTTAATTTATAATGCTTTTGAATAAATTTTTATTTTTGTCAAATTATTTTTTTTTAATCATACTATTTTTAAATGATAACCATTTTGAAATTTTTACGAGAAGTAATCATTAAATGATACAATTCAAACAAATGCTTGATTATCGTGACAAAATATATGATGAAATGAAACAAAAATAACTATTACTTATTTTCGACAACCAAATATTGTTTTAGAAAAAATAATATGACCGTCGTGATAATATCGTAACCATGGTTTTTCTTTGCGTGAAGAGAACACAAAATAGTTTGTTTAATTTAATGGTATATTTAGTTCTATTAACTACTTTTTTAAATCATTTTCTTAAACTACAAATATGAGGCAAAAATTTAGATAAATCATATAGTCTTGGAGGCCATTGAGTAACTGTAGTACTGATGGTACTTTTACTATTAACTGCCGTATCTGGAACTGGTACTGAGCAACATAATTTGACTGCCATACCCGATTCTGCTACTAAGATTAGATATTCAGAAAATCACTCAAAAAGTTTAATAAAGTCATTTTGTAACTCAAATGTAATGCTACATATTTGCCAAAAACGTTATTTTACAGTAATAGTCGCTGATTAAAAAATTTTCCAGCAAAACATATTCGTGCCAAAAGCTGATGTCAAGTGGCTTGTCAGAACAATATGGAAAACCATCTAAATGAAATTTTGGCAAATGATTTTGCACGTGAGTTTAACAGAAGCAATGTTTTGAAGGTAATACCCGAGCTTGTGAATTCACCAAATAAATTTTTGTTGCTTTGGCACAACAAAAAAAAGAACAAGATAAGAGTGTTTAATGTTACTGGCAAAAATTTTATTTTTTCAATGGCAATTGTATTTGATCATTTATTCGCAGTTAAAAGTTATATAAAAGCCATAAATGTATTCACAACCTGTTTCACATCCGGTAGCTCGCTAATAGCTTTTATTTCTCACTAACTTTTAAGTAACTAGTATAGATCTAAGCGCAATAACGATGTAATTTATAGTTACATATTGGCCGTATTATTTACTGAAGAAAGTTTATTCTTCTGATAAGTGAGAAACAATCGATCGGTTTTGTTAAGGGGTGCTTATAATTACAATCATTATACCAGAAATATCAACAAGAAAATGATTTGTCTATCAAAAATTACTAATTGAAGAAGTATATCATAAAGAAATACCCTACAACATAAATCATGTAATCTGTTGTCATTAAATACAATAGATTATACTTGTACCAAAAAAAAAGACAAACGTAAAAAAAATATAATTTTATTAGAAACTTTTTTACGTTGATAAAAATAACAAACAGTGTCAATGGCAATGCTTTTTTTTAATCACACATTTTTACATAAAAAAAACTTGATTTAATTCCAACTATAATCTTAAAAATATGTAATAGATACTTGAAGTTACAGTGTTAATAATCCATAATTGTATTAGAACTTAATAATAGTTACAATTATAAATTGTCTTGAGTACGGAAGTCTCTACGAAATTCGTTACCAAAAAAACTTCCTGTCTTATAACATCAATTTCCGTTTTGGCCACTTTGTCATTATAACCATTATTATGGGATGAGAAAAAGAAACGACTAAAGGTATAAATGATATTAAACTAAACTAAAGTAACCTTAGAAATGAAACGGTGAACTTCCCCTCCTTTTGGTTGAAATTAATTATTAAAGCACTTGTATGCCTTTTAACTTGTCTTCCTGTGAACGAACGCAAGAGTGCCATTCAGTGTTTAAGAAAAATAACAAAATGCAGCAGAATAAGAAGAAGAGAAAAATTATAAAAAACAACAACTTAATAAAGTGACTAATACAAGCTGATAAAAAGCTTATAAGAAAAGCATAAATATAATTTTAAATTAAAAAAAAAAAAAAAAAAAAGATATTTTGCGGAAGCAGAGGTCAATGAATGTTGCAATATAAAATCACTTTACAAATATGACACATCTTACCCAGTCATTTTTAACAAGAGTTTAATGAAGGCATAAATAGATAAAAAATAACATAATTTCATAATTAAAATTTATGTAAGTTTTCTTGACAACAACAACAACAACTCTATCTATAATGTATAGTAATGAATGTATAGATTGTGTATCATACGCACATCATTAATGTTGTTGTTGGTGGTGGTTGTAACTCGGAGAGTTGACGAATGAATGAATCTAAATGAGGAATGTTTCTTTGATGTTTGTTGTAGTAAAGTAAAACTAGAATCGTTCAACTTCCTATTATGCATTTTGCATGATTACATGAAATATCCATAAAAGGGTAGCACTTATTTGTGGAGAGTATTTTTTAGTTTTAAATTAAAAATTCTATATAAATAAAAATATGTGTCAAGCGTTGGTTATCGCATCACTTAAGACCGGCTGCTTAGATTTCGCATTTTTTTTTAATTTTTATTAAAGCCCAACTTAGATTTATACGCAATAAAATTGACCACGCCCACTTAAAAATTTTTTTTTATATTTATCTAAAATCGGAGAGTGGCAATATCGATTTCTCTATTTTTTTTAATATTTTATAAAGTTCAAGAATGGTTCTAAGCAATTTTTTTAAAATTTGAAGTGAGTGCTGCACCCACCTCCCACACAAAATCAACAGTTTTTGCCGCATATATTCAAAATTCGTGTCGGCTGTCATAATAACAACTTGCAACTATGAGCTTGAACTAAACTGAAAAACAGTGGTTTTATGAGATATCTACAGACTATTGTGTACATCTATAATTTTAAAACTTTGTGTGTTTTAATTTTATCTCTTTTGCCTCATTTCAAAAAAAAAATGTTATAATCGAACCAGGGGAAGAGATTCCCCCAAACAACAACTTCGTTATATGATTTATTTTTGGAACAATAAATGTTAAATTTATTTTTTTTTTTGAATTTTACAATTCAAGTATCAAATGAGAGGGCGTGATACCTCCCATACAAAGAAAATATAATAAATGGAATATCTTCGAAATCATAATTCTTATAGGCTTTATGAGCCTGTGTAAAACCAAAAATTAAAAGGACGATAGAAAGGGGAGTGATACCCTTATACGAATAAAGTACTATTTATTACAAACTTTGCATACCAAACAAATGGTGAGAGATAATAATAAAATCCATCTTCTAGTAATAAAATGCACTTTCTCCAAATGAAATTGAGCGGACATAGATTTGGTTGCCATGAATGAAAAATTTTTTTTTTTTTTAACAAAATGGAAGCCAGGAATTGATACCTCCAATACATAATTTTTAATAAATGGCACCCACAGTAATTTTTCGTTACTTAAAGTCATGGATGCCCCTGTGGACTTGTCAGTACTGGACTAGTCAGTAGTTTGGGGTTCGATTCCCGCCAGAGACTCTGGACTGGTCTGCTTCTCTTTCTCTCACAATGGACCGTAATGGTTTCCGGGTGAGGGCAACTTTGCACCAGCCTTACCTACCTACCTAAAGTCATTAAAATAAAGTTTTGAGATGTTTTTAAATATATTTGCTTAACTTTTGTAACGGCCGCGACGGTTGTACCAAGCATTTAACTTTAAATAATCCTTTAGCTGATTAATATTTTTAAGTATTAATTATCTTAATGGAAATACCAATTAACTGCTCTTCTATTAAAATTTCTACTTAATAATGTTGTATAGCAAAATTGTATTAATATTGTTAAAATATAATAAATTGATTTTTTAAGGTGGTTTAAGGTTTAAGGTTTTCAACAATATGAAAAAAAGTTCGTGGCCTATTTCCCATTAAGAAAGATTTTTTCAAAACTAAAAATAATATATTAAAAATCTTTTAAAATTATACATATAAGTAAACCTTGTTAAATTGAACCATATACAGCGCCCTAATAAATTTACTCCCTGATTATGAAATTAATGGGTTAAGTATTTAAAAACGAAGAAAGAGCAATTTCCTACACAGAGCAACATAATAATTGTAGACATCATCGTTGTCATCATTAGGTCAGGAGGTCATACATACAAAATAAATTGTATTTAAGTGTTTATAATTAATTTACATGATTGGTTGTAAATATAAAAAAAATGAATTGTGTCTCTTCTTTTAAGATCTTATGCTAATTTAATTATTTCTTTGTGCTCACTTGCAGGGAACCCCAACGTCACGCATTACTTTGACATCACAAGGTCACAATGTAGAATTGCCAGATGTGGAAGAACGTGGCATACGTTTAGTGGATGGACCTACACCATTAGAGGGCAGGTTAGAGATCTTTCATAAGGGATCATGGCGGTCTGTTTGTACCAATTCAAGAAAGTAAGTTTTTCAAATAAAAATTATTAATAATTAATTAACTGTCATGTTTGTTTCAGTTGGACTATGATTGACTATGAGGTGGCTTGTAGACAATTAGGTTTTAGAGGAGGACGATTTTGGAATTGGGTTGATCGTTCCCCGGATCAAAAATCTCGCTTGCTGTACGAACTGCCAAACTGTAAGGGTTCGGAAAATAGTCTCTTGGATTGCCAATGGTCTACGAGACAATTGGGTTCGGGTGTCTGCGATTATCATAGTGATATTGGCATACAGTGCAAACCCATACACAGCATACAGCTGACACACTGGCGTGGTTTATATTTCAAAAATGCTCCCACCTCAAAGACCTTGGCCAACGATAATACCGTGTATTATACCAAGTCTAAATCAACCTTAAAATATGTAGACATCATAAGAGCGGGTAATGGTTTAAAGCAAGCAGCTAAATCAGCCGTAGAAACTTTAGGAATACCTCCAGTAGTAGAACATGTAGTCATTACCCACTCAGCTTACACGGGCTTTAATGCCACCCTACCTCATGGAGGATTTCAAATGCAGAATGTCACCATAAGAAAAAGTAATGGCATAGGCATTTTTGTAAACTCCAGTCAAGGCTATGTGCAACTTAAAGGCTGTAATGTTCAGGATAATTTTGCAGATGGTGTTAAATATGTTGGTCACGATTTGAGAGTGGACGAGCGACCCGATAGATCTTCCATATATGACTTTTGTACTTTACCCACCACATCGGGACAAACGTATCCCATTACTTTGTCATTTACCCAAAAATTTTATGCCGGTTCGGCCAAAGAATGTGCCAAATATTTTTTTACTAAGCCTGGTTACGTGCTTACAGTGCAATTTGAGCAATTTGTGCTGAAAAATAATGAAACAGTGGTATTGGAAATATTTGATGGTGCTTCAGCCAACGATCGTTTGTTGTTTGCTTGGAAGGCACGGAACTATACCAGACCTCAGAGTGTTACTTCGACAAGGGAGAAATTATTTATAAGAATTAAAGCAGATATGCGAGAAGAAATCAATGGTTTTATACGCATAACTACTGGAGAAACAAGTGCTTATGACTTAAGGGTCTTAGATTCCACCGTACAAGATAATAGTGGTCGTGGTATAGCAGTCGACAATTTAAGATCTAAACTGCATGTTCATACTTCGTCGGTGTCGGGAAATGGTCATGTGGCTGGTGTCCACGTTACCAGTGGTGCTGGTGATGTAAATATAACCGAAACTAATATAAGCTATAATCAGGGATCTGGTGTTAATATCACCTACACTGGGGGAAATCGTAATGTCTCACGTAGTTATGTTAACTTTAACAAAGGTTTTGGCATAGCAGTGTGGTTAAATGAAACTAGTGACCCCAATAGAGTGGAATACATACCTTTCAATCAGACAACAGCTGTAGAATACTCTCATTTTAACTCTAATTTGGAAACAGGAATATTACACGGCAATTACTGCCAGCCTTTATGGATTAACGTAACAGGAAACTATTTTAATGGTAGTGCAGATAATGACATACGTTTGGAGACTTGCTGGAGAATTTTGAATCCCAATGAACCGAATACCCACCTACAAATAGGGCACAATTCATTTGAAAATAGTCAACAGAATGCCATATACATAAGTCCAGCTCTTAACCTGCTAGGAAGAATTGAATTCAATCAGTTTAGGTATGGCCAATATGGCTGCATTTACATACGTAATGACTTTATATTTCAAGAATTTAATTTTATGGCTGTGCGCCTGATAATACAAAGTAATTATTTTATTAAGAATCAAGGTGTTCATGTGGTGTCTTTGGGGTTATCGCCCTATAGTCGTAAAGACGTACAGAGTCTTTTATTTACTCGAAACTTTGTAAGAGAGAATCGAGTAACAGAATTCTTTGGACCGCCTGTGGAGGGTAGTGAGGGATCTGATGGTGCTGGACGTTTAAACCCTCGCTCACGTATTGCGGCTGCTGTTGTAGTTGGTTCCAACAATGTGGTTATTTTTCGTAATATTTTACATAATTTGGATTCTACATATGAAATTGGCTCCCAATTAACTGACCAAAGTCAAATCATAAATGCTACGTATAATTGGCTGGGTCATACCGATGAAACGAAAATTTATGCCCGCTTGTTTCACCGCAATGATCGCTATAATTTAGCTAAGATTGAATATATTCCCTATCTATTGCACAGTTCAAATCCAGGATCAACCACTGTTATTTCTATATCAACTTTTGTACCAAGATTTTACCGGGAAGGCTCAGAGTACATTGGAGGAGAAGTTGATGGTCAAGAAATGATACCTGCCGGAACTTATACGGTCAATAAAGATATCAATATAAGGCCAGGAGGTAAATTAATACTTCAACCAGGAGTTACGCTGCAATTTGAACCCAGTGTTGGTATGATGGTCGCAGGTAAATTGGAAGCTCGTGGTAGAAGACCAGATGATATATTTCTGACTCTTAAACGCAATACAATAATGCCCATGGATGTGGATTCTGCTACTAATCATGATATTATGGATGTTGAAAATATAGACATGGATACGGACACTGCAATTAGTGGCGAGGAAATTCCACAAGTTAATGTAAGACTTCTAGGTGGAGCCGGGTCCTACGAAGGACGCCTGCAATTATATTTGAACGGCAGATGGGGTACTGTTTGCGATTATGGTTGGACTGAATTAAATTCTGCTTTAGTGTGTCATCACTTAGGTTATACACTTAATCCCAAAGACTGGCGTTTACTGAGGTCCCAATTACCACCTGTGGGCATTACAGAAGATGTCATTGTTTCGAACGTACGCTGTACACCCCATGATCGTGATATTACCAAATGTAAGGCGGAGTATTTGAGTAGAGGTGATTTTGAAAATTCCTGCTCTCATGAAAATGATGTGGGTATACGTTGCTATGAAGGAGCCTGGGCAGGAGTACGATTTAGCATGTTGGCCGAAAGAGCCGATTTACAATATGTTACAATAGAAAAGGCTGGTTTGTTTGATTATACCACCAATTCTTTCAAGCCCGCCTTACAAATGGATTTTGCTCGCCACAATTTGGAAAATGTTAGAATTGTGGATAATTTGGATGATGGTTTGGGTGTGATATATGCCGACATTTATGCTGGTAAATCCATTAATAATATACGCAATTCCGAATTTATTGGAAACCGTGGAAGTGGTATAAGTTTCAAACAATTAGATTTTCGCATACAAGGTTCTATAATAAAGAACAACAGAGGCAGCGGAATTTCTCATGATCCAGTTATAGCAGCCAACGATCAGTTGGAAATCGGAGGATGGTTTAAAATGGCCACTGATTTTAATACATTTGAAACTAATTACGAACCCTATAATCTGCCCACAGACCAAGGAAATATTGAGTTGGGTACCTGGGAAAGTAAATATATTCGCACCGAGGAACTAATGGGTCAGCAAGTTACCAAAAAGCTATTTGTAAGATGTCCAGCTGGTTATGTTTTGGGTATACAGTTGCTTAATCCCATACATAACCAATCATCAGAAAGTGTTATGATATTAAATTCCCAAAGCGAAAATCAAAGATCCCAGATGTGGGATGTAAAAAGAGATTTAAATGTTTTTCCTACCACGAGTAGCAGTTATGGCATTATTATTTATTATGAAAGTGGTGATTATGCCCTTGGTGGTGCTGTTTTAATGTTTACCACTGTAGTAGCTCCAGTACAGAATGTACGCAATCGTGTAGTGGGTGGGCCAGTGCCTTCTTTACACCTAAGATCTACAAAAATACAAAAGAACTTAAGGGGACTGTCAGCTATTTATTACAATCGCTATAGAGGCAACGAAGGAGAATATTATTTAAGAAAATCCAATGAATCCATTAAAATAGTCAACTGTGAAATAAGCAATAATGACTTGGAGGCGGTTTTGTTAAATTCCCCATATTGGGATGTCATAAGCAGCAATTTATCGGAAATAACCTTGCATTTAAATAGTTCAACAATAACCCAAAATGGTTATGGCATACGTCAATTATCTAAGGATTTGAGATCATCAAATAATCTCTTTCATTACGTTATACAGGATACTACGGTGGAGGATAACAAAAATGGCGGCTTTCAGGTATCCCTGCCATATGTGTGGCAGTACAATGAAAATTTTACTCACAGCATACATTTCGGCAACACCACCTGGCAGCGTAATCGTAATTTCTATGTAGAGGTTGCGGGTCATTATGCTGACTTCAATATAACCTCTAATGCATTTCTAAACAACCAATGTCCTCACAGTTTAATTGCTGTGGCTGGCATGGAGAAACGCATTAAGTTTAACTACAATCGTATAGAACATAACATGGCAAAATCTATAATGGAATTTAAGGCCGATAGTTTGAGTGAAAAGTTAGGTGAAGTTAAAGCCATTGTCGAGTACAACACCATCAAGAAAAATAGCAACTTTGAGCCTTTAAGACATTTGCCGGCTCTGACGCATGCCTCTAAATTAGCTGCCCAAAATGTTATGCCTACAGCAGTTGTACGTATCGATGGCATACAGAATGTTAAACTTTATCGAAATCTTATAGCGGAAAACTCTCTAAGATACAATTTGGTAGCCGGCTTAAGATCAGCTAGATTGGACAATTATTTTTATGCCAGCGAGAACTGGTGGGGTTCTAGTAAAATTGATATCATAGAATCAAAAATATTCGATTTTGATAATTGGAATGATCATGCAGATGTTATATTCCAGCCGTATTTAATAGAAGACTCTTTTGATGCCAGTGTTTCTTTGGTAAAGGAAAATAAGGATGTAATTGATTTGAATACTTGGCAGGGTGGCCGTATCTTTACAGATCTTATTATACGCAAAAGACAGGAACCTTATATAATCAAAAATGATATAACAGTAATGCCCGAAGCTATACTTACTATACAACATGGTGTTAGAATGGAATTCGAGTCCAATATTGGCATGCTGGTTTTGGGTTCACTCAGTGCTGTTGGTTATGAAGAATCACCCATAATAATGCGGCCTTTTAAAAATGCCACCCATGAATCGTATTCTTTGCTCAATAAGAGAGCTTTAGAAGATATGTCCCAATTACAAATGCAAGATTCTGTTAGATTGTGTACAAATTCTCAGAACTGTAGTACAGTTGCAAATAGCATATATGATGTTAATCAAGGATTCTTGGAGTACTTTAATCATACTACACTGCAGTGGGTGCCTGTATGTGACAGCCGTTTTACTGAACGCAATGCTCAAGTTGTGTGTCGAGAGATGGGTTATGATCCCTTAAATGTTTACTATTCACATGATCGTAGAATAGAATTTCACACCAACTCTTTGACCAGAATTTGGACTTGGGTTCAACCGCTGGAGTGTCGAGGAGACGAGACTCGTATGTCAGAGTGTGAAGAGCGTTTAAATGGTCAAGTCTATGGCCATCGGCATGAATGTCACTGGGATGATGTATTTGTATTTGTAAGTTGCAAAGGAACACCAGAAGATGAAGTCTATTGGGGAGGTATACGTTTTAGTAATGCCCAGTTTGAGGAAAATCAATATGAACATCGTTATCACGATATACACACACATAGTCTGCAGCAAAATAAAGGTAGTAAATTGGAATTTGTGACCATTGAAAATGCTGGCATTCTACACAACCAGAAATCTGCTGCAATACAGGCCATTCACAAAACCCCCTCTTTAACAGCTGTTACAATAAAAAATTCTGCCAATCACGGGGTTAATTTTGTAGCACCTAGCGGTCCTATTGATTTAAATCTCCTAAATGTTACCGAGTCTTTGGGCACAGGTATCAGTATTGTATCATTAACTGGAGAAGGCAGAGAAAGTGAAGAGTCTAGCTTCACACCTTTGAAAAACTTGGATATACCCTACAAACTCTTCTCTATGATTGATATATGTGATCCACAAAAATCCATTATAATTGAAGAACGGGTCATAGTCTACTATAAATATGATAATAACCCAGTAAATTGTGTTAAAATGTTTACCTCGGCCTTTAGAGCCAAGCCCATTGGCTTTCGTTTGCTGCAATCCAATCTATTTAATCACTCGAAATTATATGGACGCATGGATTCGATACGTTTATATGATGGAGATGTTTATAATGTGACATCAGTTTTTATAGATCAAATAGAATCAGATACACGAAATCAAAAGTCATTTTTTAAAACACAAGGCCCCACCTTAAGTATTCATTTGATGGCCAGTGGTGCTCCCGAATATCATGGTTTTATAGCGGAAGTAGTAACAGTGCCCATCTCAACTATAGGACAGTGTAAGTTTAACTTTATGAAAAAAAAAAAAATTATCCAGAAAATAATAAGATTTGGGGAATTTCTTTCAGCAGATCGTGATGCTTTGCATAATATAACCTATTCCCACATAACAGGTGCCACTAAAGGTGCTATAACATACTCATCGGCTGGAGAAATTACACCCACTTTAACGCTTACCTCCAATCGTATAGAGAATAATTGCTGGCAGCTGTATGGCAATTTTTCCACATGCCCCTCAGCCATTAATGTGGATGTACAAAATATGAATTCTTTCTATTTTATGGTGGGTTTAAATTATATTTTTTTTTAATTTGTAAACTTTAATTTAAATTTTCTTTTAGAATAACTTAATTCTGAAGAATCAAGGAGGCTTAAGGCTGCGAGCTGATTCACGTGGTTCTGCTACTTCCCTAAGAGGTTTTATACACCACAATCTCTTCCTTAAAAATCGCAATCGCCCGGCTTTGTTTGTGGAAGGCAGACAATCTTCACCCTATCAAGAAGTGGAATTGTATCGTAATTATTTTGCTCAAAATCAAGCCGGGTTTGAAGATGTCATACGTTTGCGACAAGTTGTGTCAAACTTTAGTTATAATTATGTGCACAGTAATATTGGGGGACGTATAGTAGAAGTATCGGGTTTTGAAAAGGTTCGCTTGCCTATTTATCAGAGTACTTCTCATAATGGTTTCTATAGGTAAGTTGTTATAAAATTTAAGAGGTTTTCAGGAAAGATATAAGAAAAATTTTTATTTGTCTTGCAGAAATGTGGCCACTAATTGGATGGGACGTGCTACAATTATTGCTGGCACAGCTGGTCAACAATATGTTGATAACATATTCGAAAATCCTGATAATGACTATGAGATTATCACCGTCAACAGTACCATGTAAATATTAATACAAGTAGTTTAATCAAGATATTGATCATTAATTCATTTCATTCTTTTAACTGATCGTTTCTTAGGAAATTACTTAGATATATTTTTTTGCTTGCCCAAGTAGTCCTTCTACTACTAAAACATAACACAGTCTTAACATTTTCATGGTCTAATTACTTACCCTGTCAAGATAGAGATATTTTTACAAGTAAAATCAAAAGATCAAATATTATTGATAGCGTTTTTTATAATTATGCCTCAAGATATTTAAACTAAGCAAAATTTCTACATTGCTTTCAGTGCCTTCTAAAAATTACAGTTTAGGTAGAAAAAAAAGAAAAAAAAAAACAATCAATTAGAACAAATAGTTATATAATATAAATTCCATTGGGATATTGAGGTGGATAGATAAACTTGCATCAAACCCTTGTGATTCTGAACAAAAAGTACTGATGCATTACACTAAGCTTGTGGTCGGGCAACTAATTCTTTATGGTATTTTTTTTTATCAACGGAATGAAATTTTAGTGTCAGAAAATATAAATTCATCTTAAACGTAACGTTAAAATGGAATTGAAGCCCAACATAGATATGTTAATTGTGAAACTACAAAAGCTATGTTCCTATGAATCGCAGTTGTAGTAAAAAAAAAAATCGACTCTCAAACCATGTACTTGAAAATAAACTTCTAAAACAAAACAGCATAAAGGCATCAACAATACGATTCAAATATGTGTGTGAAGTTAGCTCCGTAAGTTAGCTTCGTTTTTTAAGTTTACCTAAGTTACATGGTAACTTAACATAACTCTCACTCTTTGTCTGCTACTTTAACAGAACAGTATATTTTTAGCTTAAAAACATTGTGTGCATACAAATCAAAAATGTATGCGTAACAGAATGTTAATATTAAGTAAAATCTATATGAACATACATATGTATATTGCAATTTCGCACACCTTAAAAATTTTATAAAACAAATAAGATCGAAACAATCATTTAATAATTTTGAAACTATAAAATCTTTATTCAGAATTTATTTCAGATCGGAGATATATGACTTTGAAAAAAAAATGTTAACATTTTTGCTATATGGACAATTTGAAATTTGCAAAAAAAGGCTAAATCTAGAAATTGTGCTCCAATCAGACCTTTAGTGCTCGAAAACTATCATTCTAGAGATTTCAGAACCATATAGTCTATATTCAGAATTTATTTCAGATCGGAGATATATGACTTTGAAAAATAAAAATGTTAACATTTTTGCTATATGGAAAATTTTGAAATTTGCAAAAAAAAGGCTAAATCTAGAAATTGTGCTCCAATCAGACCTTTAGTGCTCGAAAGCTATCATTCTAGAGATTTCAGAACCATATAGTCTATATTCAGAATTTATTTCAGATCGGAGATATATGACTTTAAAAAATAAAAATGTTAACATTTTTGCTTATGGACAATTTGAAATTTGCAAAAAAAGGCTAAATCTACAAATTGTGCTCCAATCAGACCTTTAGTGCTCGAATGCTATCATTCTAGAGATTTCAGAACCATATAGTCTATATTCAGAATTTATTTCAGATCGGAGATATATGACTTTAAAAAATAAAAATGTTAACATTTTTGCTTATGGACAATTTGAAATTTGCAAAAAAAGGCTAAATCTACAAATTGTGCTCCAATCAGACCTTTAGTGCTCGAATGCTATCATTCTAGAGATTTCAGAACCATATAGTCTATATTCAGAATTTATTTCAGATCGGAGATATATGACTTTAAAAAATAAAAATTTTTAACATTTTTGCTATATGGACAATTTGAAATTTGCAAAAAAAGGCTAAATCTAGAAATTGTGCTCCAATCAGACCTTTAGTGCTCGAAAGCTATCATTCTAGAGATTTCAGAACCATATAGTCTATATTCAGAATTTATTTCAGATCGGAGATATATGACTTTAAAAAATAAAAATGTTAACATTTTTGCTTATGAACAATTTGAAATTTGCAAAAAAAGGCTAAATCTACAAATTGTGCTCCAATCAGACCTTTAGTGCTCGAATGCTATCATTCTAGAGATTTCAGAACCATATAGTCTATATTCAGAATTTATTTCAGATCGGAGATATATGACTTTGAAAAATAAAAATGTTAACATTTTTGCTATATGGACAATTTGAAATTTGCAAAAAAAGGCTAAATCTAGAAATTGTGCTCCAATCAGACCTTTAGTGCTCGAATGCTATCATTCTAGAGATTTCAGAACCATATAGTCTATATTCAGAATTTATTTCAGATCGGAGATATATGACTTTAAAAAATAAAAATGTTAACATTTTTGCTTATGGACAATTTGAAATTTGCAAAAAAAGGCTAAATCTACAAATTGTGCTCCAATCAGACCTTTAGTGCTCGAATGCTATCATTCTAGAGATTTCAGAACCATATAGTCTATATTCAGAATTTATTTCAGATCGGAGATATATGACTTTAAAAAATAAAAATTTTTAACATTTTTGCTATATGGACAATTTGAAATTTGCAAAAAAAGGCTAAATCTAGAAATTGTGCTCCAATCAGACCTTTAGTGCTCGAAAGCTATCATTCTAGAGATTTCAGAACCATATAGTCTATATTCAGAATTTATTTCAGATCGGAGATATATGACTTTGAAAAATAAAAATGTTAACATTTTTGCTATATGGAAAATTTGAAATTTGCAAAAAAAGGCTAAATCTAGAAATTGTGCTCCAATCAGACCTTTAGTGCTCGAATGCTATCATTCTAGAGATTTCAGAACCATATAGTCTATATTCAGAATTTATTTCAGATCGGAGATATATGACTTTGAAAAATAAAAATGTTAACATTTTTGCTATATGGACAATTTGAAATTTGCAAAAAAAGGCTAAATCTAGAAATTGTGCTCCAATCAGACCTTTAGTGCTCGAAAGCTATCATTCTAGAGATTTCAGAACCATATAGTCTATATTCAGAATTTATTTCAGATCGGAGATATATGACTTTGAAAAATAAAAATGTTAACATTTTTGCTATATGGACAATTTGAAATTTGCAAAAAAAGGCTAAATCTAGAAATTGTGCTCCAATCAGACCTTTAGTGCTCGAATGCTATCATTCTAGAGATTTCAGAACCATATAGTCTATATTCAGAATTTATTTCAGATCGGAGATATATGACTTTGAAAAATAAAAATGTTAACATTTTTGCTATATGGACAATTTGAAATTTGCAAAAAAAGGCTAAATCTAGAAATTGTGCTCCAATCAGACCTTTAGTGCTCGAAAGCTATCATTCTAGAGATTTCAGAACCATATAGCCTATATTCAGAATTTATTTCAGATCGGAGATATATGACTTTGAAAAATAAAAATGTTAACATTTTTGCTATATGGACAATTTGAAATTTGCAAAAAAAGGCTAAATCTAGAAATTGTGCTCCAATCAGACCTTTAGTGCTCGAATGCTATCATTCTAGAGATTTCAGAACCATATAGTCTATATTCAGAATTTATTTCAGATCGGAGATATATGACTTTGAAAAATAAAAATGTTAAAATTTTTGCTATATGGACAATTTGAAATTTGCAAAAAAAGGCTAAATCTAGAAATTGTGCTCCAATCAGACCTTTAGTGCTCGAATGCTATCATTCTAGAAATTTCAGAACCATATAGTCTATATTCAGAATTTATTTCAGATCGGAGATATATGACTTTAAAAAATAAAAATTTTTAACATTTTTGCTATATGGACAATTTGAAATTTGCAAAAAAAGGCTAAATCTAGAAATTGTGCTCCAATCAGACCTTTAGTGCTCGAAAGCTATCATTCTAGAGATTTCAGAACCATATAGTCTATATTCAGAATTTATTTCAGATCGGAGATATATGACTTTGAAAAATAAAAATGTTAACATTTTTGCTATATGGACAATTTGAAATTTGCAAAAAAAAAGCTAAATCTAGAAATTGTGCTCCAATCAGACCTTTAGTGCTCGAATGCTATCATTCTAGAGATTTCAGAACCATATAGTCTATATTCAGAATTTATTTCAGATCGGAGATATATGACTTTAAAAAATAAAAATTTTTAACATTTTTGCTATATGGACAATTTGAAATTTGCAAAAAAAAGGCTAAATCTAGAAATTGTGCTCCAATCAGACCTTTAGTGCTCGAAAGCTATCATTCTAGAGATTTCAGAACCATATAGTCTATATTCAGAATTTATTTCAGATCGGAGATATATGACTTTAAAAAATAAAAATTTTTAACATTTTTGCTATATGGACAATTTGAAATTTGCAAAAAAAGGCTAAATCTAGAAATTGTGCTCCAATCAGAGCTTTAGTGCTCGAATGCTATCATTCTAGAGATTTCAGAACCATATAGTCTATATTCAGAATTTATTTCAGATCGGAGATATATGACTTTGAAAAATAAAAATGTTAACATTTTTGCTATATGGACAATTTGAAATTTGCAAAAAAAGGCTAAATCTAGAAATTGTGCTCCAATCAGACCTTTAGTGCTCGAAAGCTATCATTCTCGAGATTTCAGAACCATATAGTCTATATTCAGAATTTATTTTAGATCGGAGATATATGACTTTGAAAAATAAAAATGTTAACATTTTTGCTATATGGACAATTTGAAATTTGCAAAAAAAGGCTAAATCTAGAAATTGTGCTCCAATCAGACCTTTAGTGCTCGAATGCTATCATTCTAGAGATTTCAGAACCATATAGTCTATATTCAGAATTTATTTCAGATCGGAGATATATGACTTTGAAAAATAAAAATGTTAAAATTTTTGCTATATGGACAATTTGAAATTTGCAAAAAAAGGCTAAATCTAGAAATTGTGCTCCAATCAGACCTTTAGTGCTCGAATGCTATCATTCTAGAGATTTCAGAACCATATAGTCTATATGCAGAATTTATTTCAGATCGGAGATATATGACTTTAAAAACTAAAAATTTTTAACATTTTTGCTATATGGACAATTTGAAATTTGCAAAAAAAGGCTAAATCTAGAAATTGTGCTCCAATCAGACCTTTAGTGCTCGAAAGCTATCATTCTAGAGATTTCAGAACCATATAGTCTATATTCAGAATTTATTTCAGATCGGAGATATATGACTTTAAAAAATAAAAATTTTTAACATTTTTGCTATATGGACAATTTGAAATTTGCAAAAAAAGGCTAAATCTAGAAATTGTGCTCCAATCAGACCTTTAGTGCTCGAAAACTATCATTCTAGAGATTTCAGAACCATATAGTCTATATTCAGAATTTATTTCAGATCGGAGATATATGACTTTGAAAAATAAAAATGTTAACATTTTTGCTATATGGAAAATTTTGAAATTTGCAAAAAAAAAGGCTAAATCTAGAAATTGTGCTCCAATCAGACCTTTAGTGCTCGAAAGCTATCATTCTAGAGATTTCAGAACCATATAGTCTATATTCAGAATTTATTTCAGATCGGAGATATATGACTTTGAAAAATAAAAATGTTAACATTTTTGCTATATGGACAATTTGAAATTTGCAAAAAAAGGCTAAATCTAGAAATTGTGCTCCAATCAGACCTTTAGTGCTCGAATGCTATCATTCTAGAGATTTCAGAACCATATAGTCTATATTCAGAATTTATTTCAGATCGGAGATATATGACTTTGAAAAATAAAAATGTTAAAATTTTTGCTATATGGACAATTTGAAATTTGCAAAAAAAAGGCTAAATCTAGAAATTGTGCTCCAATCAGACCTTTAGTGCTCGAAAGCTATCATTCTAGAGATTTCAGAACCATATAGTCTATATTCAGAATTTATTTCAGATCGGAGATATATGACTTTAAAAAATAAAAATTTTTAACATTTTTGCTATATGGACAATTTGAAATTTGCAAAAAAAGGCTAAATCTAGAAATTGTGCTCCAATCAGACCTTTAGTGCTCGAATGCTATCATTCTAGAGATTTCAGAACCATATAGTCTATATTCAGAATTTATTTCAGATCGGAGATATATGACTTTGAAAAATAAAAATGTTAACATTTTTGCTATATGGACAATTTGAAAGTTGCAAAAAAAGGCTAAATCTAGAAATTGTGCTCCAATCAGACCTTTAGTGCTCGAAAGCTATCATTCTAGAGATTTCAGAACCATATAGTCTATATTCAGAATTTATTTTAGATCGGAGATATATGACTTTGAAAAATAAAAATGTTAACATTTTTGCTATATGGACAATTTGAAATTTGCAAAAAAAGGCTAAATCTAGAAATTGTGCTCCAATCAGACCTTTAGTGCTCGAATGCTATCATTCTAGAGATTTCAGAACCATATAGTCTATATTCAGAATTTATTTCAGATCGGAGATATATGACTTTGAAAAATAAAAATGTTAAAATTTTTGCTATATGGACAATTTGAAATTTGCAAAAAAAGGCTAAATCTAGAAAATGTGCTCCAATCAGACCTTTAGTGCTCGAATGCTATCATTCTAGAGATTTCAGAACCATATAGTCTATATGCAGAATTTATTTCAGATCGGAGATATATGACTTTAAAAAATAAAAATTTTTAACATTTTTGCTATATGGACAATTTGAAATTTGCAAAAAAAGGCTAAATCTAGAAATTGTGCTCCAATCAGACCTTTAGTGCTCGAAAGCTATCATTCTAGAGATTTCAGAACCATATAGTCTATATTCAGAATTTATTTCAGATCGGAGATATATGACTTTGAAAAATAAAAATGTTAACATTTTTGCTATATGGACAATTTGAAATTTGCAAAAAAAGGCTAAATCTAGAAATTGTGCTCCAATCAGACCTTTAGCGCTCGAAAGCTATCATTCTAGAGATTTCAGAACCATATAGTCTATATTCAGAATTTATTTCAGATCGGAGATATATGACTTTGAAAAATAAAAATGTTAACATTTTTGCTATATGGACAATTTGAAATTTGCAAAAAAAGGCTAAATCTAGAAATTGTGCTCCAATCAGACCTTTAGTGCTCGAATGCTATCATTCTAGAGATTTCAGAACCATATAGTCTATATTCAGAATTTATTTCAGATCGGAGATATATGACTTTGAAAAATAAAAATGTTAAAATTTTTGCTATATGGACAATTTGAAATTTGCAAAAAAAGGCTAAATCTAGAAATTGTGCTCCAATCAGACCTTTAGTGCTCGAATGCTATCATTCTAGAGATTTCAGAACCATATAGTCTATATTCAGAATTTATTTCAGATCGGAGATATATGACTTTAAAAAATAAAAATGTTAACATTTTTGCTTATGGACAATTTGAAATTTGCAAAAAAAGGCTAAATCTACAAATTGTGCTCCAATCAGACCTTTAGTGCTCGAATGCTATCATTCTAGAGATTTCAGAACCATATAGTCTATATTCAGAATTTATTTCAGATCGGAGATATATGACTTTAAAAAATAAAAATTTTTAACATTTTTGCTATATGGACAATTTGAAATTTGCAAAAAAAGGCTAAATCTAGAAATTGTGCTCCAATCAGACCTTTAGTGCTCGAAAGCTATCATTCTAGAGATTTCAGAACCATATAGTCTATATTCAGAATTTATTTCAGATCGGAGATATATGACTTTGAAAAATAAAAATGTTAACATTTTTGCTATATGGAAAATTTGAAATTTGCAAAAAAAGGCTAAATCTAGAAATTGTGCTCCAATCAGACCTTTAGTGCTCGAATGCTATCATTCTAGAGATTTCAGAACCATATAGTCTATATTCAGAATTTATTTCAGATCGGAGATATATGACTTTGAAAAATAAAAATGTTAACATTTTTGCTATATGGAAAATTTGAAATTTGCAAAAAAAGGCTAAATCTAGAAATTGTGCTCCAATCAGACCTTTAGTGCTCGAAAGCTATCATTCTAGAGATTTCAGAACCATATAGTCTATATTCAGAATTTATTGCAGATCGGAGATATATGACTTTAAAAAATAAAAATTTTTAACATTTTTGCTATATGGACAATTTGAAATTTGCAAAAAAATGCTAAATCTAGAAATTGTGCTCCAATCAGACCTTTAGTGCTCGAAAGCTATCATTCTAGAGATTTCAGAACCATATAGTCTATATTCAGAATTTATTTCAGATCGGAGATATATGACTTTGAAAAATAAAAATTTTTAACATTTTTGCTATATGGACAATTTGAAATTTGCAAAAAAAGGCTAAATCTAGAAATTGTGCTCCAATGAGACCTTTAGTGCTCGAAAGCTATCATTCTAGAGATTTCAGAACCATATAGTCTATATTCAGAATTTATTTCAGATCGGAGATATATGACTTTGAAAAATAAAAATGTTAACATTTTTGCTATATGGACAATTTGAAATTTGCAAAAAAAGGCTAAATCTAGAAATTGTGCTCCAATCAGACCTTTAGTGCTCGAAAGCTATCATTCTAGAGATTTCAGAACCATATAGTCTATATTCAGAATTTATTTCAGATCGGAGATATATGACTTTGAAAAATAAAAATTTTTAACATTTTTGCTATATGGACAATTTGAAATTTGCAAAAAAAGGCTAAATCTAGAAATTGTGCTCCAATCAGACCTTTAGTGCTCGAAAGCTATCATTCTAGAGATTTCAGAACCATATAGTCTATATTCAGAATTTATTTCAGATCGGAGATATATGACTTTGAAAAATAAAAATGTTAACATTTTTGCTATATGGACAATTTGAAATTTGCAAAAAAAGGCTAAATCTAGAATTTGTGCTCCAATCAGACCTTTAGTGCTCGAAAGCTATCATTCTAGAGATTTCAGAACCATATAGTCTATATTCAGAATTTATTTCAGATCAGAGATATATGACTTTGAAAAATAAAAATGTTAACATTTTTGCTATATGGACAATTTGAAATTTGCAAAAAAAGGCTAAATCTAGAAATTGTGCTCCAATCAGACCTTTAGTGCTCGAAAGCTATCATTCTAGAGATTTCAGAACCATATAGTCTATATTCAGAATTTATTTCAGATCGGAGATATATGACTTTGAAAAATAAAAATGTTAACATTTTTGCTATATGGACAATTTGAAATTTGCAAAAAAAGACTAAATCTAGAAATTGTGCTCCAATCAGACCTTTAGTGCTCGAAAGCTATCATTCTAGAGATTTTAGAACCATATAGTCTATATTCAGAATTTATTTCAGATCGGAGATATATGACTTTGAAAAATAAAAATTTTTAACATTTTTGCTATATGGACAATTTGAAATTTGCAAAAAAAGGCTAAATCTAGAAATTGTGCTCCAATCAGACCTTTAGTGCTCGAATGCTATCATTCTAGAGATTTCAGAACCATATAGTCTATATTCAGAATTTATTTCAGATCGGAGATATATGACTTTGAAAAATAAAAATGTTAACATTTTTGCTATATGGACAATTTGAAATTTGCAAAAAAAGGCTAAATCTAGAAATTGTGCTCCAATCAGACCTTTAGTGCTCGAAAGCTATCATTCTAGAGATTTCAGAACCATATAGTCTATATTCAGAATTTATTTCAGATCGGAGATATATGACTTTGAAAAATAAAAATTTTTAACATTTTTGCTATATGGATAATTTGAAATTTGCAAAAAAAGGCTAAATCTAGTAATTGTGCTCCAATCAGACCTTTAGTGCTCGAAAGCTATCATTCTAGAGATTTCAGAACCATATAGTCTATATTCAGAATTTATTTCAGATCGGAGATATATGACTTTGAAAAATAAAAATGTTAACATTTTTGCTATATGGACAATTTGAAATTTGCAAAAAAAGGCTAAATCTAGAAATTGTGCTCCAATCAGACCTTTAGTGCTCGAATGCTATCATTCTAGAGATTTCAGAACCATATAGTCTATATTCAGAATTTATTTCAGATCGGAGATATATGACTTTGAAAAATAAAAATGTTAACATTTTTGCTATATGGACAATTTGAAATTTGCAAAAAAAGGCTAAATCTAGAAATTGTGCTCCAATCAGACCTTTAGTGCTCGAATGCTATCATTCTAGAGATTTCAGAACCATATAGTCTATATTCAGAATTTATTTCAGATCGGAGATATATGACTTTGAAAAATAAAAATGTTAAAATTTTTGCTATATGGACAATTTGAAATTTGCAAAAAAAGGCTAAATCTAGAAATTGTGCTCCAATCAGACCTTTAGTGCTCGAATGCTATCATTCTAGAGATTTCAGAACCATATAGTCTATATGCAGAATTTATTTCAGATCGGAGATATATGACTTTAAAAAATAAAAATTTTTAACATTTTTGCTATATGGACAATTTGAAATTTGCAAAAAAAGGCTAAATCTAGAAATTGTGCTCCAATCAGACCTTTAGTGCTCGAAAGCTATCATTCTAGAGATTTCAGAACCATATAGTCTATATTCAGAATTTATTTCAGATCGGAGATATATGACTTTGAAAAATAAAAATGTTAACATTTTTGCTATATGGACAATTTGAAATTTGCAAAAAAAGGCTAAATCTAGAAATTGTGCTCCAATCAGACCTTTAGTGCTCGAAAGCTATCATTCTAGAGATTTCAGAACCATATAGTCTATATTCAGAATTTATTTCAGATCGGAGATATATGACTTTGAAAAATAAAAATGTTTACATTTTTGCTATATGGACAATTTGAAATTTGCAAAAAAAGACTAAATCTAGAAATTGTGCTCCAATCAGACCTTTAGTGCTCGAAAGCTATCATTCTAGAGATTTTAGAACCATATAGTCTATATTCAGAATTTATTTCAGATCGGAGATATATGACTTTGAAAAATAAAAATGTTAACATTTTTGCTATATGGACAATTTGAAATTTGCAAAAAAAGGCTAAATCTAGAAATTGTGCTCCAATCAGACCTTTAGTGCTCGAAAGCTATCATTCTATAGATTTCAGAACCATATAGTCTATATTCAGAATTTATTTCAGATCGGAGATATATGACTTTGAAAAATAAAAATGTTAAAATTTTTGCTATATGGACAATTTGAAATTTGCAAAAAAAGGCTAAATCTAGAAATTGTGCTCCAATCAGACCTTTAGTGCTCGAATGCTATCATTCTAGAGATTTCAGAACCATATAGTCTATATTCAGAATTTATTTCAGATCGGAGATATATGACTTTGAAAAATAAAAATGTTAAAATTTTTGCTATATGGACAATTTGAAATTTGCAAAAAAAGGCTAAATCTAGAAATTGTGCTCCAATCAGACCTTTAGTGCTCGAAAGCTATCATTCTAGAGATTTTAGAACCATATAGTCTATATTCGGAATTTATTTCAGATCGGAGATATATGACTTTGAAAAATAAAAATTTTTAACATTTTTGCTATATGGACAATTTGAAATTTGCAAAAAAAGGCTAAATCTAGAAATTGTGCTCCAATCAGACCTTTAGTGCTCGAAAGCTATCATTCTAGAGATTTCAGAACCATATAGTCTATATTCAGAATTTATTTCAGATCGGAGATATATGACTTTGAAAAATAAAAATTTTTAACATTTTTGCTATATGGACAATTTGAAATTTGCAAAAAAAGGCTAAATCTAGAAATTGTGCTCCAATCAGACCTTTAGTGCTCGAAAGCTATCATTCTAGAGATTTCAGAACCATATAGTCTATATTCAGAATTTATTTCAGATCGGAGATATATGACTTTGAAAAATAAAAATGTTAACATTTTTGCTATATGGACAATTTGAAATTTGCAAAAAAAGGCTAAATCTAGAAATTGTGCTCCAATCAGACCTTTAGTGCTCGAAAGCTATCATTCTCGAGATTTCAGAACCATATAGTCTATATTCAGAATTTATTTTAGATCGGAGATATATGACTTTGAAAAATAAAAATGTTAACATTTTTGCTATATGGACAATTTGAAATTTGCAAAAAAAGGCTAAATCTAGAAATTGTGCTCCAATCAGACCTTTAGTGCTCGAAAGCTATCATTCTAGAGATTTTAGAACCATATAGTCTATATTCGGAATTTATTTCAGATCGGAGATATATGACTTTGAAAAATAAAAATTTTTAACATTTTTGCTATATGGACAATTTGAAATTTGCAAAAAAAGGCTAAATCTAGAAATTGTGCTCCAATCAGACCTTTAGTGCTCGAATGCTATCATTTTAGAGATTTCAGAACCATATAGTCTATATTCAGAATTTATTTCAGATCGGAGATATATGACTTTGAAAAATAAAAATGTTAAAATTTTTGCTATATGGACAATTTGAAATTTGCAAAAAAAGGCTAAACCTAGAAATTGTGCTCCAATCAGACCTTTAGTGCTCGAATGCTATCATTCTAGAGATTTCAGAACCATATAGTCTATATTCAGAATTTATTTCAGATCGGAGATATATGACTTTGAAAAATAAAAATGTTAAAATTTCTGCTATATGGACAATTTGAAATTTGCAAAAAAAGGCTAAATCTAGAAATTGTGCTCCAATCAGACCTTTAGTGCTCGAAAGCTATCATTCTAGAGATTTCAGAACCATATAGTCTATATTCAGAATTTATTTCAGATCGGAGATATATGACTTTGAAAAATTGAATTTCAAATTGTCCATATAGCAAAAATGTTAACATTTTTATTTTTCAATGTCATATATCTCCGATCTGAAATAAATTCTGAATATAGACTATATGGTTCTGAAATCTCTAGAATGATAGCATTCGAGCACTAAAGGTCTGATTGGAGCACAATTTCTAAATTTAGCCTTTTTTTGCAAATTTCAAATTTTCCATATAGCAAAAATGTTAACATTTTTATTTTTCAAAGTCATATATCTCCGATCTGAAATAAATTCTGAATATAGACTATATGGTTCTGAAATCTCTAGAATGATAGCTTTCGAGCACTAAAGGTCTGATTGGAGCACAATTTCTAGATTTAGCCTTTTTTTGCAAATTTCCAATTGTCCATATAGCAAAAATGTTAAAAATTTTTATTTTTCAAAGTCATATATCTCCGATCTGAAATAAATTCTGAATATAGACTATATGGTTCTGAAATCTCTAGAATGATAGCTTTCGAGCACTAAAGGTCTGATTGGAGCACAATTTCTAGATTTAGCCTTTTTTTGCAAATTTCAAATTGTCCATATAGCAAAAATGTTAACATTTTTATTTTTCAAAGTCATATATCTCCGATCTGAAATAAATTCTGAATATAGACTATATGGTTCTGAAATCTCTAGAATGATAGCTTTCGAGCACTAAAGGTCTGATTGGAGCACAATTTCTAGATTTAGCCTTTTTTTGCAAATTTCAAATTGTCCATATAGCAAAAATGTTAAAAATTTTTATTTTTCAAAGTCATATATCTCCGATCTGAAATAAATTCTGAATATAGACTATATGGTTCTGAAATCTCTAGAATGATAGCTTTCGAGCACTAAAGGTCTGATTGGAGCACAATTTCTAGATTTAGCCTTTTTTTGCAAATTTCAAATTGTCCATATAGCAAAAATGTTAACATTTTTATTTTTCAAAGTCATATATCTCCGATCTGAAATAAATTCTGAATATAGACTATATGGTTCTGAAATCTCTAGAATGATAGCTTTCGAGCACTAAAGGTCTGATTGGAGCACAATTTCTAGATTTAGCCTTTTTTTGCAAATTTCAAATTGTCCATATAGCAAAAATGTTAAAAATTTTTATTTTTCAAAGTCATATATCTCCGATCTGAAATAAATTCTGAATATAGACTATATGGTTCTGAAATCTCTAGAATGATAGCTTTCGAGCACTAAAGGTCTGATTGGAGCACAATTTCTAGACTTAGCCTTTTTTTGCAAATTTCAAATTGTCCATATAGCAAAAATGTTAACATTTTTATTTTTCAAAGTCATATATCTCCGATCTGAAATAAATTCTGAATATAGACTATATGGTTCTGAAATCTCTAAAATGATAGCTTTCGAGCACTAAAGGTCTGATTGGAGCACAATTTCTAGATTTAGCCTTTTTTGCAAATTTCAAATTGTCCATATAGCAAAAATTTTAACATTTTTATTTTTCAAAGTCATATATCTCCGATCTGAAATAAATTCTGAATATAGACTATATGGTTCTGAAATCTCTAGAATGATAGCTTTCGAGCACTAAAGGTCTGATTGGAGCACAATTTCTAGATTTAGCCTTTTTTTGCAAATTTCAAATTGTCCATATAGCAAAAATGTTAACATTTTTATTTTTCAAAGTCATATATCTCCGATCTGAAATAAATTCTGAATATAGACTATATGGTTCTAAAATCTCTAGAATGATAGCTTTCGAGCACTAAAGGTCTGATTGGAGCACAATTTCTAGATTTAGTCTTTTTTTGCAAATTTCAAATTGTCCATATAGCAAAAATGTTAACATTTTTATTTTTCAAAGTCATATATCTCCGATCTGAAATAAATTCTGAATATAGACTATATGGTTCTGAAATCTCTAGAATGATAGCTTTCGAGCACTAAAGGTCTGATTGGAGCACAATTTCTAGATTTAGCCTTTTTTTGCAAATTTCAAATTGTCCATATAGCAAAAATGTTAACATTTTTATTTTTCAAAGTCATATATCTCCGATCTGAAATAAATTCTGAATATAGACTATATGGTTCTAAAATCTCTAGAATGATAGCTTTCGAGCACTAAAGGTCTGATTGGAGCACAATTTCTAGATTTAGCTTTTTTTTGCAAATTTCAAATTGTCCATATAGCAAAAATGTTAACATTTTTATTTTTCAAAGTCATATATCTCCGATCTGAAATAAATTATGAATAAAGATTACATAGTTTCAAAATTATTAAATGATTTTTTCGACCTTATTTGTTTTATAAAATTTTTAAATTTTTTTAAATTTTTTTAAGGTGTGCGAAATTGCAATATACATATGTATGTTCATATAGATTTTACTTAATATTAACATTCTGTTACGCATACATTTTTGATTTGTATGCACACAATGTTTTTAAGCTAAAAATATACTGTTCTGTTAAAGTAGCAGACAAAGAGTGAGAGTTATGTTAAGTTACCATGTAACTTAGGTAAACTTAAAAAACGAAGCTAACTTACGGAGCTAACTTCACACACATGATTCAAATATGAAGGAAATCTATAGATTTTGTAGGATGTACTTAGATTTTTCAGCATTAGTTTCACGCTGACAAAATTTCTGAGAAGTGTTGGTATCTTTACCAAACAGAATTGTTGAAGTCTACTTAATTCTTGGAATAAAATTAAAAAATTAATAAAAATTAAACTTTAACAATGCAATCCCCTAATAAATTGGTTTTCGTTTAACACTCAAGTTCAATGTTCTACTTTTGCAATAGATCGTTCTTTTGATGGGTTAAAAATATTTTGGCTAAAAAATATATGAAAACGACTAGGAGCACACTCTCATTTTTATATTTCATTTTTTATCAGCATCATGTTGCATGTCTTTAAAAAAAACTATCTGAAGTAAACTAATCTATATTATACAATTTTATCTTTCCTTTCTGAAAAAAAAAAATATTATCTGCATGATCTTTAATGTAGTTCGAGTTTTGACTATCAAAACAGGTAAAAATTATTAAACTTGGAAACTAAAGGCGTGATTTAAAAAAATAAATTGTGTACTAGCTAAAGAGCTGCTTGCTTTTTTAAAGGGAATTTACACACTAAGAAAGTTAACAGCTAGTTAGTTAGCGTACGGTTTATTGTTTTGAATAACGCCATAAACTTCTAACCATAAATTCTAAATAACCCAAAATTTATTATTAATTAATTTCACAGCACAATAGAATTATGGCGTTCGAAGATCGATGCTCGACATAATTATTGGAGCTACAACAACAGCATATCGGTACAATCGAGAATCAAAGATAAGTCAGGTGAGTTTTACTATTTCTAAAATTTTTTTATTGATAAAAGTCATGAGAAACATTTTCGTTTGTTTTCCACCTTTAGATGATCCTTTATTACTGGAAGTACAAGCAGTGCCTTTTCAAATGAATAATTTGACAATACTGGATGGTAAATGTCCACCTGGATGGGCTCAAGTGCATGATACTTGTTTTATGTATGTTGGAGTGCCCATGTCATTTTACGAAGCCAAAGACTTTTGTAGATCGGAAAATTCCTCAATGCCATTTAAACGAACAGACAGTGCCACTTTGTGGTCATATTTGCAGACACAAATGATGCACTTAAAGTAAGTTTTTGAAATAATTAAAGGAAATTGTAAGATCAACTAATTATTTTGTATTTCAGATATCCCGAAAAAGTATGGATCCAAGATTTTAATTATATAGACCGATGTACCAGTTTTGCTTTTAGCGAAGTGACCATAGAAGAGTGTAGCAAGGAAATGGGTTTTATTTGTGAAATCGATCCTAAGGTACAAGCATTACAATTGCAATTTTAATTTCTTTGCTTAAGTTTTGTGTGTAATTTTCTTGCTTTAAGGTGGTGATTGATCCCTTGTCTTGGAGGGCTGACATTTTTGCCATCAGTATTATCTCGGCTTTTATATTAGCCATTATTTTGCTGATTTTAGTGGCCATTTGCTGGTACGCCAAGTCAAAGCACAGACACGTGCAACGCCTGCAAAGACGCAACAGTATTAGACAAAGTTTACGCAGTCTGAATAGTATAGATCCCCAGGGTTCCTTGAGACGAAGAAACTTTGTATGATTTATTTTTTAATTTTTTTTTTTATTTTTCTTTATTAATTTTTTTATTTTTTTAATATTTTATTTTTTATTAAATCACTTAGCACATGTCCACCTCGACGGGCACTTTAACCAAAACAATGGCCCAGGATTATAAAATGATGGGCAATGGTTCCTTCGAGTCCATAGACAAAAGTGTTTTAAGTTCAGAGGCCAGTTTTGAACCTTATGAAAATCACCGTAGCGGTGAGAAATCTGAATATCTGACACCAACAAAATCACAAAATGAATATGTAACCAGTACCATAAAATCGGTCTCCTCTCAAGGACCTCAACGTGTGGCAACCATAGGCTCAGCCTCTAAAGCCAGTGCCAGTAGAGGACGAGCAGCAGTTGCTGCTTGGTCCGAACATAAGCCCAATGACTTTGAGCTATCCTATCGCAATGAAGGCTTTCGGGATAACTCGACATATTCGGGTACACGCAATAATTCCATTAGCACTAGTATTGCTGAAGATACACCCATTATACACCAGACCGATGTAGAGGAAACAGGTTCCGATTACTATGGCAATGCTAGTACACTACCCTTGCGACACGATCCCAATGAAAATTTAGCCTTTTTATCTGAACTTAAGAAAAATATGCCAGAACAACGAACAAGTACTTTATCAGACAGACCGCCAAGTTCTTTTTTACCCCCCAGCCACAAAACTCCCTCACCACCCACGACTCAAACACCGACATTTGGCAATAACAACTCATTGCATGCCAATAGTTTAACATACGAGCAAAAAATCGATAATTTAAACTTTAGTTCTTTAGCCGAATTACGTAGCTTTAATAACAGTCAACTAAGTAATGGTAATGCTGTTGCACGGCCAGATATTAGAAGACCTGATTCATATATGACAGCAGTAGGTACAAATAGGCTGTCTAGGCCAGTTTCTGCCTTAGGCAATACACCCAAATATGATACGCCAACAGCCCATGTGGCCAATAGGCGACCGAAAACTCTTTACGAAAGTGATGACACTGCCAGTACGCAAATGCCTACATCGTTGCGACCCGACGAACGTAAAGCAAACTACCAGCAACGTTCACGTTCGGAAGCTTTGCTAGAGACTGATCTTGACCTAGACAATACACCGACTATGGATGCCAATGGCCGATCCTACAGCCAACCATTAGAGACCTCAATGTAGGTGAGAGCGACATCAATGTTCATTTAGATTTAAAACTATACAATACGTTACGACAACAAATATTGATGATCTCCTACATTAGGGAATTTTTGTTTTAACAAATTTAAGTTTATTTTTAGTTTTTATTACAATTAAAGCAATATTTTATTAAAAAAATATATTTTTTTTAATTCAACATCACTTTAAGCATTACACACTTGTTTTTATCAAATTCTACTTTTCTTATAGTTTTAAAACACTAAAATTGTTTCTTATGTATTATTTTATTTTTTTTATAAACAAGCGAGATTTTCTTTTAATTAGTTTTAATTTCATAAAGAAAAAAATCGACATCAATATTCCCTCCATTATTTTTAAGATTTTTTAAATAATTTAGATGTATTTTAATAAATGTTTATTATATTTAGCGAAAAACAAAAATCGTAATGCAAAATATTTAAATCTATTGTTTAAGTATTTTATTATTATAATCCTATTGTGAATTTTTTTTAATACAAATTGTTTTATATATAAAATTTTATGTAAATATTAAATGTAACAAATAAATTGAAAATTTTTAGAAATCAGCGATATTTTGTTGATAGATTTTTAATTTGGGTTTAAGCCTAGATTTTTTATAATCGCAAAAAATAATGGATTCAAAGGAAATCCGTTGAAATTATGAAATTTGGCCTTACCTATGTATACAGCAACTGTAAAATACCGGATACCTATGCATCTCAAATTTAAACTTTTTTAATATAAGCCGCTTTCCGCCGAAAATTAAGAATTGCTCTATTTTATTAAACGGACCCAATAATACGATATGCTCTTAGTTTAATATCAAAATTAAATACACATCTATTTTGGTAATTAAAAAGATGAAGTGTGGTAGAATAAAATCACAAATTAATAATCGGACATGTGACAACTACCATATTTTAAAGTCATTTAGTGTGGGAGTTCCCCAAAAATTATGACTGATAGCAAGAAAAGTCCTTGTTAAATAATGTTAATCATAAGGAGGCTAAAGTTTGTTGATGAACATAGAAATCATGATTTTTCGAACTGGAGCAGCTTATTATTTAAAGTCGAAATTAAAAATGTTTAAGGAAGTTTTTTATAGCTTTTTTGTTTTATTTTTGATTTATCATTTTGTTTATGAGAATTTTAAAATAAAACTTATAACATTTCAAAGTTTTTCAAGAATTTCGGTAAAAAGTCTACTGACGCTCTGGTATAAGCACTAGTGAAATGCTTATAAAACAACCAAATAAAATATGTTTTTTGAAATTTCAAAATCTTAAATACATTTAAATAAAAAACAATTAATTTCTTAAAAAAAGGAGAGATTCTACAGTGAAAATAATATCTATATTTTTGCTTTTTTATTTTTTTTTTTATAATAACAAACTTTAAACAATAAAATAATGTTTTTTCCTAACAATTACTTTAAAAAAAAGATTTTTATATAAATTTATTTAAATTTTTTTAATAATTTTTTATCACAAAAATTATCTTATTGTTAAAAATTTGTTATTATAAAATTTTTACCATAATAAAATTTTTTTAAATAAAGGAATAATTAAATTTGTTTTACATTTTCTTATTAAAAATGTCTACATATTATTTTTTACCAAAAAATTTTATTTTTTTATTTTATTATTGAACTTTAAGGGCCGAATTCATAAAAAATATTTTAGGTTTATTAAAGGCTTATTTGACAGATGTTGTAGAGAAATTTGTCAAATAAGTCTTCAATAAACCTAAAATATTTTTTATGAATACGGCCCTGATTTTGTAAATTAAACTTTTATATACAAATTCATATTTTTGCTGTAGTTAGTGAGAACGAAATTTACCACATTTAAGCATATTCTTTCATTATCACAAATAAAAATTGATTTCTTCTTTTAATGATTAGAAATTTTGTATTAAAAATTAACTATAGCTAAAATAAAAAAAAAATAATAGTCTTTTAAAAATTTTATTTTTATCATTTTATATTTATTAAAAATTAAAATTTGCCAGACAAATTTTTTTTTAATAAAATGTATCATAAAGTTTTAATAAAATTTCTTGTTACAAATACCCAGCAAAAAAACACATTACAAAATAATGAGTTTAAAGTACAAGAAAATGGTTCTTCACTACTTACAATTTGACATCTAAAACCATTATTTTAACACGGCGATGTCATTGAAGGCAAGTACTTACCATGCTAGCCTTCAAATGGGAACTCAAATAAGTACTTTCCACCCTCGCTTACAAATAGGGACTCGAATAAGTAGTTTTAACGCTCAGTTATAAATAGGGACTTAAATAGCAATAAATAAGTACATACTTGAATTTAATAACCTAAATTACCCATTACTATTATGGACTTACAGAAGTCGTTCGGTTCTTTTAAGGAAGAAAATTCGGTTTGATTATTCTGCGATACGTTAATTAGAAACTTCATAATCAGTGAAAATCTATAAATTATAAATTCTAAGACTTGCCAAAAATAAACTAAATAATAATTATAAAAACAAGTTTCGCAATAAGAAATTGCATTACTTATGTGTGTATCTATGCAAATCTCTAAAAATAAGTACTAATTCATCACATTATAAATCAAGTCATTACTAAAACACTTCTTAGTAAGACATATGATATGTAATCGTCATTGAAAAGTATATTGATTAGTAAGAACAAGTCATTACCTAGTTTTTGCTGGGTAATTTTTACAACTATTTATTGTAATAAAAAAAATTAATAATTTTTTAATTAGGAAATTTTAAATTAATTTTTATTTGTATAAATTTTTAAAGCCGTAGTTAAAATAAGTTAATTTTATTGTTATTTCATTGCAACATAATTACAAATTATATTCCAATTTCTTTTAACAAGTGAAGTAAGAAACATCTTTAGTCAGTAGTAGAGTGACAGATAAATGTCTTTGGAGGAAACCAAATACACAACTTCCATACTAGCATACTAGCACATTACTAGTTAGTCTACACAGACAGGCACTATAAGTAGTAATATAGTATAAATAAAATACGTATTTTTTAAATTTTAATTTTCGACTCAATAAATTCTAAGACTTTTCTGCTTGTTTGCTGGGTCTTTACTTAAAATCCTTTGATATTTAGGTGGTTCACTTCAAACATAAAATAAAATTGCAAAAGTATGAATATCACTTTACACTTTTTTATAATAAAATACAGGGTAACATTGAGTTGATTAATTCGCACCATTGCATTGAGGCAGCGCATAGCCAAGTAGTTTTTAAAATAAATAATATAATTTTTTAGATATTTAAAAAAACGTCAAATAGGTTACAAAACATACATACAAAAAAAATAAACATAAATCGTGACTTCTTTACACATATTCTCAAACTTAAGACTATTTCAGACTCATTAAACGTTAAACACAAATTAAAGACGTCCCTACTGTAAAAAAGCTTTTACAAAACAAAACGTAACGTATACTGAATACCACTACTAATACAAAATAATTTTGCAAAAAAAAAACCATGTCGTTATTCATATTTATATGCCTTTCTTGCTTCCCATTACAATTACCCAAATATCTCTTAAATATGGAAAAAATTCCTTATTTGCATGCAATGTATTTTGCAGCAGAATAAATAAAATATTTTAGTACAAATTAGCTGAAGTGAATATGTATATTCACATTCCAAAACTGGCGTATAAAATGTAAGCGAAAATGTACATAAAAGTAGTACAATTAGTCCATTAGCGAGTTCATTGGGATGGTAATATTTTTAAAATGCATGCCAATGAATTATTCAACGATACAAAATTAATATTGAAAAAATTTACAAAGTTATTTATTGCAACCACCCAATATTGAATAAATTTAAAATCGAAAAAAAACCTAAAAAATATATTTATAACATGTATATAAATTTATTGGATTGGGTAGCCGCTTATGAAAGAAATGCTTTAGATAACCTGAACAGCAACGTATGCGGATTTATAAACTCAAAATATCAGAATAAAAAGATAGTTATAAGTCTCCTGATTTACAAAGATTTCTAATTGAAAAAAATATGTTAGAATTATATATTCGGATATGCCGAATTTACTGTTTCCTTCACCACAGTGTACATGTATTTTTGTTATATACTGTTGATACAAACACGTATATGAAAACTAAATTTTTAATTGGAGGCTATTCAGCAGAGACCGCATTGAGAGCAGTGTGAAGAAAGCTCAAAGAACTTGGGGCATTTGTTGAAGAGCGTTAAGCTCAAAATAAGGCATCCAAAAATGACACACTGACTGTACACGAGCGTACTACGAGCAATTCTAATATATGACTCGATTCTATTCTATATAAACGCGTATTAAAAAATAAATAAATATTCAATAGGTATAGGATTCCTTGTATCCAATGGGAAACATTACAGAGGTTAAATGTGGCAATTCCCAATGAGATATGAAAGCTTAAACTGCATTATCATAATACCAGACGAGGGAGAACGGGATAAAGTAAAAATAGTAAGAAACACTCAAGACATCGATCTTTATATGGACCGAACTTGAATAAGAGCTCATCTAACTTGCTTGGAAATATAGGCAGAAATGACATGTAGAGCATGCGAAGATGAGGAGTAGTTTGTATCACCATTCATCCCATATGAAATACGTACATACATATAAAAAACATACATATATAAAAACATCCTAATGTAAAATTATAAGTTTACGTATGAATGTTAAAAAAAAAATTAAAAAAAATAATTAAAATATAAAAAATATATATAAAACAAAAAAAAAAAATAAATAAAAATATTAAAAAAAAAAATAATAAAAATAATATATAAAAAAATAAAAAAAAAACAAATTAAAAAAAAGAAAAATTTAAAAAAAATAATTAAAATATAAATAATAAATTATAAAAAAAAATAATAATCAAAATATAAATAATATATTAAAAAAAAAAAATAAAAAAATTTTTTTTTTGGCTCAGCCGGGATTCGATGCCACGTTTACTCTAGCCAGTATACACGTTTGTATGTATGTATGTTGTTGTTGTAATGTTGTTTTTGTGAAAAAAAAAATCGAGGTGGTCGTGGGTTTCTGCTCATATCTCAGTTGTTTATGTACCGATGCTTTTCAATGATTTTCAATACCAATCTACTCCCTAATATTTCTGATATTTTGATACCTCACCCGGGTCCAAGCGATGTCGGGGGGCCTCAAAAAGTTGATTTAAACATACACACGGACAGACGGACAGGCTGACAGAGCTTAATCGACTCCCCTATTCATAAGCTTTCAGAAAATATATACTTTATGGGGTCGGAAATGCAAATTGTAGAAATTTCACACGGAATGACAAACCTATACATATATACCCTTTTTCACTGTGTGAAGGGTATAAAAATGACCAAAATGTTTTTTGTTAACACTTTAGTATTTCATGCCATATATTTCGGTTTTTTATTACAAATTTCTTTAAAACATATTTAGTATAAAGGTACTACATACGGCTGCATAAAATACAGACAACTCAAAATATATACTTTATTGCGTAGCAAATGAAAAATGGTTTTATAGATATTACAAACCCTTTAACAAATTAATAATAACACATAATTCTTAGTCATGGCGAAGGGTATATAAATGATTGAAATATTTCATTAAGTATCAGCTACAGTTGGACTTAATATTGTTTCTACTTTCGAACGTAAAATGCCAACCTGTGAAATTGTTTATTTTTATAGAAATTATATTCATTTATAATAGAATTAGTACAAAGTGGTGTGTGTAAATGAAAATGAAAGGATTTTCTTGTATACACAAATATGTTTGTATACATTTTCATGTGTTGTATGTTTTGTATATTGTTCTATATGAACGTGAGCTTATGTGAGAGTTTTTGAACACATTTTCCTGTATAAAGATGTATGCAACGTACTAAATATATGCAGTTGTTTTCATGTAAAACGTTTTTTTCCGATTGCAAACAAAATGGCAAGTACACAGTCAGAGTTGTATGTATAAGGGCAACTAACTGCATTTCTGTTGTTCTGCGGTCTTGATAAATTTTTTCAATGTAACATTTAATGGAAATTTATTTTTTTAACTTTTCTTTACCTGTTAGTTGATTTTACCTAAATTTATTATGTAAATAAAATTCCTTTCAATTACAGTTTTTCCGACGTTTCGTAGATTTTTACACACTTTTACATGATCCCTGATGTATTTAAAATAATAATAAAAAATTAAAATTAAATTGAGGTCAAGCTCAACTAATATAAAATAAAGTTTAAATTATATGGTTTGATATGTAATTAACAATTTTTATGTGTCATTCCCTAATTATTATATACATGCATTGATAGACAATCCGTACGTTTGTTTAGAAATTAACATATTAGACTGTATCACCCTGCAGGCGAAAAACAGTCGCATACACTCAAATGTCAGGTGTTTTTGCAAAGGCAAAACCGGAAAAAAGTATTTTTTTGACGAAAAAAAATTTAGATTGTCTTATTTTAAAAATTGTCATTATACCTGTGGCATCTATAAGTGGATCTTAAAGTATAATATATCAATATTTTTGTCTAAAGGAAACCATGCTGTTTTCCTTAGGACAATGACCTAAAGTACCCTGTTCCAATATTTACCGACTAGTTATCAGTTCTTTTCACCATAATATACCACACTAAGATCAGAAATTTTAAACTCGCACAGCATCTTTTAATTCTACTAACAAAGTATTGAAATAACTTCAGAACATCTATTTAAAATTTATTTTTTGCCGAACGTAGGAGCACTTTTTTGAATTCGTTTAATGGTCTTTAGAGCAAAACAGGTCCCGTTGAGAAAAAAAAAGTACACAACACTTCAAGATCCATCTGCAAGCACTAAAGATATCAGAAAAACTGTTAAACGGCAGCTGTTCAACAAAAAAAATTGCTGTTCTCAACATGTACGGCGAACTCTTTTTCCGGTATGGTCTAAAGTACAGAGATGTTGTTTTAAGCAAAAAACCCACTGTTTATCAATCGCTTTATATATTTATTTGAACTAATCCGTTTTCTTTTCATATCCCATGTTGACATTTTTATTTATTTCATACTATCGAATTTCTGTAATTTTTAAAATTTTGTTTTGAAACTACATTCGTATCCATATAATGAAATTATGTGTATAATCTTTTATTATTCGAATCGAAAATTGTAAATTAAAATGTCATGCAATTGTATAAATATTTTTTTATTTTTATTTCTACTAAAAACTAAACATGTGAGCAATTTCAGTTCTACTGGACAATGACATGTGAAAAAAATAAACAAAAAGATTTCCTTTTTATAAAGAATTTTTTTAAGATTATTTTTATCAACAACTTTGTCTAGAGAGAATTAAAAAAATAATTTATAAAAATTCTAAAAAAAAATATTAACCCTTTCTGATCTTAAAGAAAATTTTTCTTAGTTTTTTTCACAACGAATTTTTTAGAAAAATTATCGCTATACAGTTTTGCCTTTAATCATTTGGCTGTCACTGTTTAAACAAGCTTGTTTGATATCAGTTAAGTTGCACCAGTTACGGTTGTTGATGAACACGAATAAAAATAAATAAAATACAAATGGAGTAAAATAAAAAAAAGGGGAAAACATAAGTGTGTGAGTTCATATCAATGTAGTTAAATTTAATTATGTAGTTTTAATACAGAATAAGGCGTTGTTGTTAAAATAAATATATATGTATATCTATGAGTGCTATTAAAAGGGTGGCACAAATTATATGGATTATTTTTATATAATATTGTAATATAATTAAAACTATTTTTCTTTTTCATATACATATGTATATAATACAATCGAGTAAGTATTGAGTGGATACTTGTGTTTGGTTGGTTCTGGCAGCAAGATTTCTTCGGAGAAGTTGTTTCCCATACATTCGACATTCCAACAGGTGGTCCAACGCGTGCAGCAAACTAAGCATTTCTGCCTGATAGACTGACACGTACTCCCCCAGATTCAGGGTGCAGGATAAGTTCAACTCAGATGAGTACACACCAGCACCTGCCCTTCCGTCCATAAAGGACCCATCAGTAAAGATACTGATGTCATTCTCCATGCACTCATCGTGCATGAATCCATCCGCTATGAGCGTGTGATGTAGCCTTTCGACCACTTTCACTCGACTCATGCGCTCCATCGGCATCTGAGGTCCAGGATTCTCCTATGCCCCAAAACCGATCCAAAGCGATACCACATGCCATCGCTTCGCATTCGAATCGCCGATCTTGCCGCCGTCTCCCTTACAAATAAATCCAACGGCAGCAATTGCAGCATTGCCTCCATCGCTTGCGTTGGTGTGGTACGTATCGCGCCACATATACCAATGCAAGCAATCCTTTGAATCCCGTCCAACTTCCGCCTAATCGTCGCCTGGGAGGCCTTCGGCCACCAGACAACAGATGCGTAAGTGATCGTCGGTCTCACCACCACTGTGTAAATCCAGTGTGTAGCCTTAGGTGAGATTCCCCACTTCCGACCGCAAACCCGTTCACCCGTAGTTGTTTCCATTATCTCAGACATTATATTTTGTAAGCATTACAAACAATCAAAAGCAGTTATTCGTTTTTTTACCACTGGTTTCACAGAATTCGCATTTTTTTGTAACACTCTAATAAGCATGCAAGTATGTTCATTTAAATGTACATGTGCATGTAATTACATTAAAATGTATTGTACAATTTACTTAGTTTGTTATGATTGGTTATGTAAATGTGTGAAAATATTATACACACCCATACACACACATGCCCAAATTTTTGCCATTAAATGTCGAGTCAGACACTCATACGCAGCCAGTCGGTCCGTTCGTCAGGGTCTACAATAAAAATAATTTCGCCTGACATCCAAACTGCCATTTGTGATGACTGCCTAGTTTTACTGTTCGGTTGGTTTGCTTGTTTAGTTGACAAGTACGTAATGTATTTGTTAAATGTATATTTACGTTGTAAATTATCCTTTTTTTCTACAAATTATTTATTTTTTTTTTGCCGCTATCGCTTACGGTTTTGTGTTGCATTAGGTAGTAGTAGTAAAATACAAAAAATGATGTTGCTCTTACATTTACATGGCCTAAGTGGGACTGTATGTATATGCGTCTGCATATATATTTGTACGTTTATTAACATTAATTAGCAACTGTGTTAGTTGAGGCATAAACCACACACTCATAAAAAAGTTAAACTAATAAATAAATACATACGAGCATACATCAACGTTTGTAATTCTGTGTTTTAAATTGAAGAACAAATTACAGCAAAAATTATCAACAAGAAATTCAAAGTAAAGAAGTAGTATAAGACTTGATATTTATTTTAACCAAGCATTTGTAGCAAGGCAGTTGAAGGAGGAAATTTAGCAAACAGTTTTCATGACTAGACATTAAATACTCATACGTATGAGCAATTGTTAATTTAGAACTTAAATATTTATTTTCTTTACAATTCAAATTAAGTTGTAATTATAATATTGACAGACTGTCAAAATTAAACAAATTCCCTTAAAGCGATAGAAGCCTATGGTTTAACATTTGATTATATGAGCAGCAGATTGTATCAAAATTTGGCAAATCATTCTATTAAGAGATTTTTTGTATGAAATACCAAACCTAAGCAATTTTCTGTCAATCTGTATTTTTTTATAAAAGAATTAAGTATGTATGTATTTAGACACAAAATGTTGTTTTGTTGTTATGATGTATCCAATACTCTGAAATCGATGTAGGGGGTTTTGCTTGCTTGTTTGTTTGTATTGATGTTTGTTATGCCGCCACTTACTTTAAGGTTGCTGATAGACTAAAAATCATTTATTGTTTTGAATAAGTGATATCACTTTGTCCATCTGTCTGTTAATCTATACCACTTTATCGACAACATGTCGCAGTTTTAAATATTTTAATTTAAATAAATATAAATACAAAGTGATCAACCTTAAGTATTTTATAATAAAAATAATGTTACCTAAGTTTGTATTATTTTTCTAAAATATTTGGTACTCCATTGCCAAGAAATAAATAAATGTTACGTTGTTTCAGATTTAGTCTGATTTTTTATAGGCAATTTTCAGTATTAAGACCCTTGTCCCAAACAAGCCAACACATGCTCTTAAGGGTTAAACTGTTTTTCATCACAGCGTGACCCATGTATTTTTGGTTCGAGAACATACTAGTGTTATTGTAGATCATAACCTCTACTTGAGACGTGTTATCGACTTTCGATTTAAGAACATACTAGATGTATCGTCTTAGAATTCTACAAAACAGGGTAGAAAAAACCCATTGACAGTGATAATAATAATAATAGAGTTCGTTGATTGAAAAAATAATGAAATTTTAAATAATTTTTTTTAATCTAAATTATAATTTCACTTTTATAATTAACTCTGTACATTATTTGAATAAAATTCAGAAGTAATAAGTCCATATATGGTTTACACCCAACAATCAACTCATCCCCTAAATTTATTACTGTTGATAATATATTCTATATAAGTTAAATAAGCATTTTCAATAAATTTCGTGAAGATCGGGCTCACTCCCTAATAAGGCAATCTTTAGCAAATCATTTTAAATTTAATAATATTGTCAGATTTTTTTAAAGTATTAAGATTGATACAAAATTTGTTACCGATCTTTTATATAGGATTTAGAATAACTTCATAGTAGCCTAAGCTTCTATTTAATATCTACCATAAATCGCCTAAATCCTTATCAACTGGTTAAAAATATAATTAAAATTAAAGCAGACTTAGTCTACGTTTATTTTGAACAATTCTACTTGTGTGTGAGAAAAAGAGAAAGGAGTAAAAATCAGTTCATACTTGCATATACTTAAAATTCGTCTAGTTTTGACTTTCATAATACAAAAATAGCAAAAAAAATTTCTGAAAGAAAACTCTTTTAATGTAAACACAGACTAATGTCTTAAATATGTAGGAATTACAATGGAAATTCTTTATTAATAACTTTATAAATTGCGGTGACGTATGAAAAGTAATCAGTTTTTTCTTTTACAATAGTCATCAGGAGTTAAATATTTAAATTTGTAAATAAAAAAGGTTTTCTGACGCAAATTGTCCCTATATGCAAAAATGATAATCATTAGATAAGTGCAAAGTCTAATATCCGTCAACTGTTAAATACAATTAAGTTCAGTCAACAAAATATAGGTTGATTGATAGACATGACATTTTGCAATCTATTTAAAAAAATCTACACACTCATTAAAGGTCCCGATAGACAAATACAAACAAGAAGGTAGCATACATATTTGCAGGAAAAAAATGGACATTTTAAAAAACATAAAACTATTTTAAGCAAAGTGTGACAAATATTTGTAACATCATTGAAGAACCGCTCGACGGATTTCGCTGATCTTCTTTCAGTAAATTCATTATTCCGGGAAAACGTTTAAAAATAAAAAGAATTTCAAAAGTGCGCATGATAACTCCAATAAAAAGAAAATTTATTTGCTATGCCTTTGCCGCATGCATATAAGGCCGGATTTCGCTTATTCTTTTGTTGTGTTTGTAATTATAAGGATAAGATTTGTATAAAAAAAAACTTAAAAGGTGGGCATGCAAATAAATTTTATATACAATTGGTGCATGTTTCTATGAGCTTTAATTGATAATGTCTCGACCGATTGCTCTGATTCTTTTTGTGTTGTATTTGAAATTAGAAGGACATGGTTTAATTAATAAAAACAATTAATAACAACAAAATATATTTCAATTTTTGTTGCGACATCTGTCAAATATGTTGTTCAGTCGGTAATGTAGTGTCTTCACTAGAAATAGATTTGTTAGGAAAACAAATAATTTTTGCCTTGCGTTAACCAATTTTTTCTATATTTTGTTCCTGTTTGACTGTTCGGGTTCAACTTGTAAAATTTGGCATTAAACTCAAGCCTGCAATAAAATCTCACAAAGTCATAAGCTATATGTTAACAAAAATAGATATCGTATTAGAAGGCGTGCAGAACTTTCGAATGAATTTCTCTGTGATGGATGGATGGAATTGTTCAATGACAAAACCCGTACAGGTATCTGAGAGTATACTTGCCAAGCTAATGGTTGGTCGAATTTCGTCACTCATTCTCTTTTGTCCGCAATTTGGGTCTGAACCACAGCAATCGCACCTCCGAAGGCTTTTTACCAATGCACAGTATACAAGTCCTAGAAGCCCTTTGCTCCAGCGCTTTCAAATTGGACTCTGGTCAGTAATGAGATAAAATGCTTTAGGCACTTTGCAGAAAGAACTATTTACATCAGCTGTACCAAAGTCAACAACAACAACACATATCATTTACTTACATTAACCTGATTTCAAACTGGTAATGAAAGTGGACTAAGGTTTATCTTAAGTATATACAAAGTACTTATATATAAAATATTAGGTAAAAGTATTTAAAAAATACATTTAATCACATTTAAAAGCCTATTTGTCTTCGCAAATGTTGTTTTCAACTCAATAAATTAAATTAATTTTGTTGTTTTTTTTCAACTCGATTTATGCTTTCTAAGTGAAATGTTAACCAAAACAAAAACAATCTTACTGACATACGTACTGCTAAGCAAGGCCATTTTATAAACATTAATTCTAAAAGGATTCCAAATATAAAATAAAAAAAAGCATTCACGTTTTAACGGCATCACAATGTAAATACTTATTTATGGATGCAGGCTCATACACAAATACATTTCTAAAAACATATATAAGTATTTATGTACATTCATACATACATACGCTAGTATATTTAAAGGATGAAATTTTAGATTTTAAATAAAGCAGCAAACAGATGTTGCCATACAAAAATAATTTGAACCCTCAAAACAACAAAAGCCTAAATCAGCTCTTTTGGCCTTTTATATTCGTTTGGGCCTGTGTGTATAAAGTATTTACGTTCATAAGTGTTTACATGATGAGTTTGATTATTAAATTCCCTTTTTTTTTAATTTTTAATTTAAAATTATTTCAATCACATTTATTTATAAGTAAGCAAAGTAACTGTTAAATTTTATGTTTTTCAGTAGTTTTTTTTTAATTTTTGTTTTTTTCTAAATTTATTTATAATCCCGTAGTTTTATTTGTACAAAAATTAAAAAAAACATATAATAATAAAGAATTAAGGTTCGCATAATCTTTATATTTTAATTCGTAAACGAGCTTGACACGTGGCTATCCATAGCTCTGCATTTCTTGACAACTTTTGACGAATACTGGCAATGCATTTATATCTCGGGCAGCTGCATTCCAGGTGTTATCTCCATACAGTAGGTAGGTTGAATTCAAACTGCAGTTGAATATCTTACTTGAGTTTTTCATGAAATATTGAAAGCGCTCCTGCAATTAATTCACGGGTCCTGTCGATTATGATGCAGAGGTAACAAAACCTTTTAATATCAAGAACGATGCCGCTTATTCTGAGGGGTTTAAAGTTGTGGGTGTTTTTAAGTTGGTTATCAATTTTGTTCTCGCTTTTGATGATACCTCTATAAATTGTAGCTTTTTACACATGTCTAAACATCTGTAAGAGGAGGAAATTTTTTTCGACGTAGGCAAGGTTCGAAACTACTGATGTATTATTTGACGAAAGAGACAAGATGAGAGTGAAAGCGAAAGGGACTAAACGTAGAGACCAACACAAGAACTGCAAAACTTTGAACAGAAACCGGAAAACAGAGAAGGAATATGCAGTGAACGATTTAGTTGCCATTAAGCGTACTCAACTCAGAAGTGGTCTAAAGATCAAGGGTAAATCCGCAGCAAACATGCATTGTTAGTAAACAAAAATTAAAAACGTTTAAATATATTTAAGGTTTTATACTCAAAAAAACCCAAACCTTAGCTAGTGTAGGGAACCAACAAGCCAAACAGACGAGGTATGAGTTATTTACAAAAAGACTTAACGTAAAAGCTTATTATTTAGCAAATATGCGTTATTGGTAAGTAAAAAATTATAAAATGTTTAAATATATTAAAGGTTTTGTACTCATACAACCCAAAAGTTGAGCTGAAAAAATATGCGTACAGACAGTTTTATTTCTTTCAAGCAAACGACAAAACAAAAACTTAAAAATAATCGAACGT